>JAQIVB010000057.1:0-12351 GCA_034698005.1 Lithobius nodulipes
TGTAAAATCGTTTTTTCCTCATAAAATACTTGCGTACAAAAATTCAATGCTAGTCTCTACAAATCTAGATTTTTCAGTCAAGAGAATAATATTTAACTCCAACCACAGTCCACTGTGGGTGCATCATACACTCACACACGCCTAAGGACACGTGGCTTAAGGACACGTGGTCTCCCAGTCGCCCTTCTTTTCGAGGTTGCAGAGCGACCAAACAGAAGTTGGGAGACTGGACGGGACAGTACGCAAGTATTTTCCGAGGAGAAACCGATTTTACACAGAATAAAATCAGTGTTCTTCGCTGGCAAAAATAAGTTATTTAGAATAGAAAATTCAGCGCTAATCGGAATTTGTCACACACCAGAAGGCGAGTAAATCAAACCTGAACTCCCGTGTATGATGTGATTTGGTCCTCTTGAGTATCTCTTTGTGCTTGGAGATCTCATGGAGGATCACTTGGTGGGTAGCTTGATAGGCCCCAATGAGTTTAAGTCCTCCCGCTGGCTAGCAACGTCCCTGAGGTAATGCAAGATAAACGTATCTAGATGTCTCCAAGATGCAATGCCAAGCACCTCAGCAGTGGGGACATGGCCACACAGAGTTGACGTAGCTTGGATTTTATAAGCGTTAACATAAACGTCTGCCAACAATGCAGGAGAAGACGTATCACATGCTTTGGTAACTAAGTTGTAAAGCAGGGAAGCCGCTATTAAAGAATTTGTCTGGACAGATGATTCGAAGAATGGGATAAACAACTGAGTTCGACCATAACGAACTGCCTTGTCACGGCTCCAGTGGATGTAGTCAAGAAGAGCACGGATGAGGTAAAGTAACCGATCTGGCTCCACCTCCAACAATTAGCGCAAGAGCAGGAATAACAATGGGAACATATGCCTCCTCTAGACATCAAGTCTTAGCCCTGAAGGCAAGGAAAGGTAAAAAGAGTCGTATCTGATTACACAAGCAAAACGTAAATAGGTAGGGTCCACAGAATGGGACAGAAGCTCACTGCAACGCCTGCTGGAAGCCAAAACAAAGAGCAAAACAGCCTTCCGGGTCAACTTGGCTAAAGGAACTGACACCAAAGATTCCTACGGGTCTTGGCACAACAAACGTCGAAACTATGGCAACTCAGAGGCCGGCAAAAGCTTGCATATTCGAGGCCTCTTCACCAAGTATGTGATGCAGAAATCCGAAAACACCAAAATATGTTCTCATGCCTGAAAAATCATGTTCAGGATAGAAAGGTATCCTTTCATGGTGGAAGTAGAGTTATAAAAAAAATAACAAAGCTTCTATGTGGCATTACTCTAGAGTTATATTTCATCAGGATGACATAATCGGAAATCGAACCCGTGCAGACCTAAGTCCATGAGTATATTCAGTGGCCTAAGTGTTCCAACTGAGCCTCCGTTCACCTCCAGAGTAATGCCACACGGAAGATAATAACTTTAATTTAATTTATCACTGCTGGCTTTATTTCTTTACCTACATATCAATTATAGTAATTTCATTGGTTTATTTACAGGATTATTTATTCATTGGTTTATTGGTTCTTCAACTCGTCAAAAAGATGCATAAAAAAGAAGTTGGAATGACTAAAGTGGGACGGGGTGGATCCACATGTGTATCACACCAAGCTTCCCCAGACGTGCCACTTGCTCTCTAAGTTCTTCAAGGTACTTTGTTGAATACATCTGGTAAGACGGGTGGTAGTCACTGATGGAAGGCCCTCTGCTTAGAAGAATATGACGAGTGTAGCCACTCGTGAAGATGAAGACTGCTCGGCTGTGGGTGTTAAATCGGTTCTGCTGTGTCAGCAGGTTGTTCCACTCAGGAAGCCTGCTAGGAAGAGCGACTAAGAGCTCAAGGAGAGAGAGACACACACACAAAGGCTGAGCTGACCAAGCCGGTGCTACAAAAAAAACTCCATTGTAAGACCAAATCTTCTGGAGTAAGTACATGAGGAATAACTGAACGGCAGAAACAGGTATACTGCCATGCCTTTCCTATCCAGTGTCAGAGGCTCAGAGCATCCACTCCCCAGGCCTTAGGATCCTGTAAAGGAGACACATAATTCCTGTGTCTGGCATTCTGCTTCGTTACGAAGAGATCCACAAGGGAGAGCCTTTCAGCAGTACTGGTGCACCGTACATTCTGCGGCCACTGGCTTGGCCCTGGGGAACAAAGCGTGCGACATTGAGGTGCCTTGGAATACGAAGGGAAAGAACAAAAATGACGTAGGGGGCGGGTTTGGTCTAGTGGTTAGCATGTCCGCTATCTGGCCAGCGTTACCGGGTTCGATTCTCGGGGACGCCTGGGGGTTGAGCTGGTACTATTTCCTACCCCAGTAGGTACGGGAAGAGAGGGCCCTGGACGTACACATGCTCGTGGTGATTGTTCCACGTTAAAGAACCCAGATTTCTGGCAAAATCGTCCCTCTCTGGGCTTGAGTAACGGGTATTTGATAAGTAACACATATGTCTAGTTTGGACGCAAATAGCCTATAGTTGTCGACGCGCCCTAAAATCCAAACAGACACACACACACAAGTTAAGAGTCCTACAGTCTGAAAAGCAGTCTGAAAACTAGTGCCATACAATAACATTTAAAATCATAAGATAACAAAGAACCACAACTTACCATCAAGTTGTTATCCTCCAATTGATCATCCTGAAATAAAATAAATATTACTTATAAAACTACAGAAAACAACTTCATGCAGTGAAATAATACACTAAAACATGAATAGCTCGGTAAATATCTAAAGGGCAATTAAAGCAATGAGTACTTGCGTAATTAGGCATAGGGCATCCTAGAATATTGCAGAATACAAATAGAATGGTTAAAATACACACGATTGGCATATCGTATATTCACAACATTCATCACGAAAACTGGCTTGTAAGGCACAGCCATTCAACGGTATACCGGCGTGAATATTGTCGCACAAGATTTCCGGTTCCCATCACGATGGAACAAAAGTAGCATTGTTCCAGAGGGATTGCAACTTTGTTGCAAGACAAGCCGCGCTGGGAAACTGATGCAAAGGCCGAACATGGATGTGCCCTGAAAGCCAGTTTTTGTGTAAATCGAGTCGTAATAAAGTATAGCCAAACCGAACGTATTATTATCGTTCTTTTGTGTTCTGCGATATTCAGAGATGCCCTAAGCCTAATTGCGCAAGTACTCATCGCTTTAATTGTCCTTTAAGTCTTTTATAAAGCTGTAGGTATTTTGGACTGGGAGTACACAACAAGGTCATTGAAAGTAAGGTAGTACATTAAGTTAAGACTAAATGGCAATTTTTCATTTATTACAACCATTATATCTCCCTCAAGGAAACCATTTAATGGTGGAAAGCTGAAAATACACAGCAACATCTCTAAATACTAATTTTTAAACTATATCTGTAAATTTTAGAGGTATTTAGAAACATAACTTAGCGCCAAACAGCTAAGAAGTATCGCAAATTCTTTTTTGCGATATCGCCAAATATTTAGAAATACCTCTAAATATTCACAGATGGTACTAAATATTTAAAGATATCGCTAAATTTTTGATGATAGGGCTATGTATTTCATAATATCTCTAAATATTTACAGGTATAATACTTAGATATGTCTACTTTTGGCGATATCTCAAAACATTAAGCAAGACTGCCAACCATTATAAGCATTTATTAATATTGGTAAGTGGTTTAAAGATACGTCTAAATGATTTAGTATTATCTCTAATTTGTTTAAGCATATCTCTATAACCGTCCTATCAGCTACCAGGAAGTTATCTTTAGCAAACAAGTGTCAGGAAGACCATTTACTGAGTAAATTCCCGGAGTAGTATAATTGGTATTATTATTTTTTTTTCTACAAGAAACGTGGATTCTCGGATTAGATCCTTGTTAGGGCAAGCCTTATTACTTGAACGTAGGCTACAGAAGCCAAACGTGTCTGGTATTGTAGGGGTTAACGCATGTTTGCTTGAACTCTTACAGACGGATTGTTCCATTGATGAAAGCAACAGTGCTAACTAACAGACTGCTACCCACTGGACGGTGAAAGTGTAAGTCTAAAAATTAGTGTTATACAATCACAGATACCAAAGTGCCATAGCAACTTACTGAGTTAGAACTTGCCGAGTTGATGTCATAGCTCTGAAATAAAATAAATATCACTTATGAAACATAAAGCAAACAACTTCATGTAGTGAAATAATACACTAAAACATGAACAACTTGGAAAATATTTAGGCTAAGTCGATTATAAAGGCTATAGGTATTTTGGTCTGGGACTGGGAGTACACAACAAGGTTATTGAAATTAAGGTAGTACATTAACTTAAGTAAGACTAAAAGGTAACTTTTCATTTATTACAATCATTGGATCTCCCTCTACGAAATAGTTTAACGGTAGAAAGATGAAACTATGTGTTTAGCAGTATTTCTTTAAAACATAAACCTTCAACTATTGATTATCAAGGCCCTTACATAGAGTATGAGGATATCAATCTGGTTCACAACCAATCAGTAGAAACCAAAACAAAAATATTTATCCTTTAAAGTGCTGGCGCTACAGGTAAATTGCAAAGCCGGAAGAAAGCATCAACCCAATAATACAATGAATTGAATTGTCACCACCGTCTACTTATTAACTTAGTAACATAAGGTACCTGGGAACAGCTGCAACCAATCTTCACAGTCAGAACGGCATCATACGTAGGGGGCATCGTAGTCTTATATACAAACATCGTTAGTCTAGCATGACCTTGGAGGGTTAATTTTTATCATCGTAAAAGCTAAATTGCTGGGACAATATGGTTGTATTGGAAGCACAGATGAGAAAGTTATGGACAGACTCCTTATGGATAACGGACTTCACAGTTAATCTGGTTAGGATTTGTACATGGCAACTGGCTATAAGCAGCCATTAACATTCTCTTATCAACAACCTTAACCATGGTTTGATCCCACAATGTGTACAACAACTGCATTGTTACCAATCTACTCAATAGGCAACCAATAGTCCGGCAGTAAACGTAATGTAGATAACCATTAACCGCTGTGCTAGCAGTGTCAATGGAGCCTCATTGACGTACCATTTCAAGATAATTGACACATGGAGATCACTGTGATCATATGATAATATTGAGTATCTGTGAACCACTCTGACAATGCTACAAAGACAGTCAGGCCGTCAAAGGTCTTATATGTCCATATGGTTTGAACTCTCAGGAACATATATTTTGCAAGTAGAATCCCTCGGACTTAATAAGTAACAGTGTATAATTCCAGCAAAAAAAGTTGACAATTTCTTACTAAAATTCAGACTTTCTGTGGGGGTTTAGATAAAGACCTAACTTTCAATAAAATTTTGTCCAACTAAGCAACATTTTTTAAATTCAGAGTCGCTTATATGATTGGGCCGAATATACTGAGCATATTACCCAATATTTTATTGCCAATAATTTAAGTTTAATTAGAAACGAAACAAAATGCAAAACAATAGTACTTTCTGCTATCGGAGGCAATAGTTAGTACTATTGTGTAATTTAACTTCTCTAGACCAACCTGCAAGCCATACTTGTAACGAGTTCACCAACATGACAAGCAATAGCATTTTTCGTAACACCCTCAAACCTCCTTTTTATGCTCCCGAATCCTGTCCCTAATCCTGCGCCCAGTTTCCCCCACATACACTTTACTACAGTCACCACAAGGAACCAAATACACTGCCCCAGATACATCCATAACATTGTTCAGACAATGCCTGTCCTTACCCCCAGCAAAATCATACTTATTATTGTACTTAAAGACAACTTCATAACCAACCTCCCTAAACACCTTCTTTAATTTCCTACTTTCCCTTCCAAGATATGGCATCACCACCCTCCTCAAACCATCCTCTTTACTCCAATCCCTCCTCGGCCCCTTCATCCACTTCTCCACCTGATGCACAGAATAGCCACTACTCTTAAACATACTTCTTACCTTCCCCATCCCAGACTCAAGCTTTCCCCCATCTGAACTTGCCCTCTCAACCCTTTTAATCGCACCCAACACCACACCTTTCTTAACAGCCCAGTCATGAGCAGAATCATTAAACACAACCACCCCTGCAGCAGTTTTCTTCTGTGTCCATTCAGTCCTAAAGCTGTTTCCTTCACACTCCACCAACACATCCAAAAAACACATCTTATTATCAGTACTCAGTTCACCTTTCACCTTCAAACCTTCTCCTCCTCCATCCAAGTCATTCCATACTACACCAAATTTGTTCACACACCCCTCCTTCCCCGACAGAAACATGTCATCAACATAACGCACATAGAAATCAACTTCAGGCACCCTCTCCAAAACCCTAACCTCCTTCTTTCTAACAACCCATTCCGCCAACCTAGGACTCAAAGAAAATCCCATAAAAAGCCCCACAATTTGCTTCCAAACACTACCTTCACATTCAAACCAGTTTTCCTGCAAACACAACCTAATACCAATCAGCACCTCCGTCATAGTCCACCCTTCCGCCAACATCCCAATTCCTTCCCCATTAGCCTCCCTCAACATTTCCTCCACACATTCAACTGCCTCTTCCTTACTAACGTTTGTAAACATACTAACAATGTCCTGGCCACCAAATTCAAAACCATCCTCCACCTTCAAACCTTTCACTTTCTGTACAAACTCATCAGTACTACACACTTGAAATTCACTTCTCCTATCAATCACTTTCAGTTTCTTCTCAAACCACTCACTCAAGCCCTTAGTTACCGTATTAGAAGTGTCCATCACAGGTCTCACTGGTTCGCCTTCTTTTCCCAGCTTAATCCTTCCTTTCATGATCGCCGTTCCTCTTCCTGATGGATACACCTGGTGATACTCCACCTTAGTCCAATGCGTTTTATTCCTGCGCACATACTCTTGCACTCTACGTTCAAACGCAGCCACATTCACTTCACCTTCAGCCACTTTCACGTACACCTTCTCATCACCCAAGTGGTCCAGCACTTTCTTCCGGAACTCCTCATTCTGCAACACCACCTCTTTTCCCCCTTTATCAGCTTTAATAACAACCAACCCTTTTTCCTCCAGTTTCTTCTTCAACTTCACTGCCGTTTTCATTCCACTGCACCTGTTACTTTCAGCCTTAGTCAAGATCTCTTTCACATCACTTCTCACCTTATTCTTCACCTCTTTACTTTTACACCACAAATTGTTCTCACACCTCGCGATCGTCTCAACCACATCACGTTTAGAAACCCCAGCCACCACAAAGGAAGAGCCTTTATCCAACAACCTCAAGTCCTGTGCTTCCAGCAACCCCCCACTCCTATCCACAATCCTTCCAACCCTTTCCACATTCGTATAATCCACTTCCTCACTCACCTCGACATATTCCAGCCCACTGGAGCCCACAGCCAGAAGGCCATACTTCCTCTTCCACCACGACCATTTCTTCCTATGCTGCTCACGAACTTTAATTTCCCACAAATTGTCACTACACCTCTTTTCTTCCTCCATGCTATTACGATAATCCCCACACTCACATCTTTGCCTAAACTTCAACCCAAATTCATCCTCAGTTTTCTTCTTACGCCAAAATTCACAATATAATTGTCTAATCGCTTTCTTAAGCACTTTCTTTTCACATACCTCCAACTCCTTCTTGAAGCCCTTCAAGCCACACCTCACTTTAAGACTAGGTGGAACAAAGCCCACCTTTTCACAACACTTTAAAAGGTCCAGCCTTCCTCTTGCACTAATCCTCTTCCTTCCAGCATCAATCCAGTCAAAAACAAGCTTGCACCTACTTCTACAATCCAGTCCACCATCAGCCTGGCTCAAGCTGTTAGTACATAAATCCATGTTACGCCACAAAATTCTTGCAAACAACAAGCAGCCTTTAATGGCGAATTTAAAACAAACAACGAACAATTTCGCTGCTCCCAAGCAACATCATCAGCCCAACCGACAAAATTCAAAATCTCCCAGCCTCCTTCCCAAGCAACCATGGCAACCCAATGTTGCAACTTTCAATACTTGCTTCACAGAAAAGCCAACCACACACCAACACAAGCATAAGCTAACAAACCAAACCAAAAAAATATAAAAATAAATAAAAATATATAAATTAATAAATTAATTATAATAATAAAAGAGACCCAAAGAAATCCCACAAACCTTTAAAATTTGCAAGCACCTACAAGCACCAACCATCAAGGTGGTACACTTCCACAATTTATAAGCATACAATATACGTATGCATCTTTTTTTAATCAATGAGGTTACTACATTTACTAAGGACGTCTGCGTTTTAGCCCTAAACGTGGAATGTTTTATGACAATGTCCATACGTAAATCATACGAGTACCAAGAGGAAGACATTACTAGACAACACATTGTCAAACTGCGATTCATGGAGAGTTTGAACTTTCTTCTATCTTCCGAGGAAACTTTAGCCGTTAATCACAAGAAAGACAGCCCTTGCAACATCTCTGTAGCAGAATATGAGCCGTTGGTTTTCACCAGAAGCCGACCATCGAGTTACCTTGGACGAACTTACCAAACAGGGTTACTATCCTGACGAATATGTCCGATCCACTGACGTGTTCCAAGAGCGTGACCTACTCTCTTAAGAAGCCTTCCATTACACCCCGTATGAAGAAGGCTTGAACAACAAGAAGTACGGACATGTTCAGACCATCTGGTATCTCGTGACAAAGAAAACCTTCGCTTCTTACTACAAAGCGACCCATAATGGCTGACGTATATCTCCAGTTTCGAGAATAGTATTTCTTAAACCTGAAAATAACTCGGTGTATGAAAAATCGTTGGAGAACAAGTACTCAGCACCAACTTGCCACCATGAAAATAATGAAGTCAGCCCTGTCTGCCTACGATAAGAGTAGTAGTAAAGAGTAAGCCTTTAAGGTGTAGTGAACAATTCGATCAAGGATCTACGTCAGAGTAAATAAAATGCAAATACACTAAAATATTTCGATGCTGCCCAGACACTTCGGCATCTTTTTCAATTTAAAACAAAATGGATGAATGCAAAGGACGAAACATGTGGACGAACACAAATCAATCTCAAAAGAATAGGATACAAGTGTGCACTGCTGGGGTATTGAGATCATCCCCAGCAATTTGTAAGTTGAAAATGCTAAAAACGTGTACGTGTATACTAGCAGAGTGAGCAGCTGGACTTGCTTGCCTGGGTGCAAGCCAGCTACTGAGGCAGTTGGGGACTTCAATCTTGGTCGACGTCATGAATATTTAAATGAGCCATGAATATTTAAAAGTGATTGTGGGGCGTGGCAGTTCTGTAAATCTTTAAGTTCTACATTTAATGTTCAATTTCAGAAGAAACTAAAAAGCAAGCATTGTACTACAAGTGATAGCTTACACACAGGAGGCTTTAAAACTTTTGGATGACTTGCTGCACAAGGTTATAAAATCGGATCAGAATAGCGTTAATTCCTGATTGTGCTTGAGTTAAATTGGAGCATCTGATCATGTGATATGACGTCAATATGACGTATTGCGGAATTCCCTTAGCTGTCAGAGGAGCCACTATAAATCCCAATGTAATTAAATTAGAAATATTTCTTCCAAGATGTTAAATTATACAGTGGTGGAATAATGTGATTGGTTAGGTGTGATTTATTCTTATTAATAATGATTGCTTCCAAGTTCATTCTGGCAGTTTTGTTTCTTATTTTGTGCAGTATGGAGGTGTGCGGAAAATTCGGCATGTGACCTGTGTTTTGATAGTGCTGTAGAAGGGAATTATTGGTGTTGTTTAATTTGTAGTTAGATTTGTGAGAATTGATTCTCGAGGAAAGTTTTTGCTTAGTCGTGCCGACGTAGGTTTTTGTACACTCTGTACAAGGTATGGAATAAATTACATGCGACATTTGATTTGGATCAGTCTTTTGCGCAAGTGGGCGGGGGGGTTGCAGTTTAGTTTTTAGGTTTGGATGGTTAGTGGCAATGACTTGAATGTCATACGGTTTTAGATGCCTTATGACTGCAGAATGCACATTTGCAATGTAGGGAATGTACAGTTTCTCTTTGGGTATTGGCTTTTTTATTGTTGTAGCAAAAGGCCAATTTTTATTTACGTATTTAAAAATTGTGGACAAGGGAAAACCATTGGAGACGTATTTGTTGACCAAATATTTAAATTCTGCTGGCAAATGCTGGTGATTGGTGGTGTGTGCTACAACCCTTCTAATTTCGTTTTTTAACGTACCTATTGCAAAACGGGGGTCTTGATATGAGTTAAATTGAATGGTTCTGGTAGTGCTAGTGGGTTTCCTATAGTGCAGGAATTCAATCTTTTGGTTAGCATTAATTATCGCACAAAGGTCCAGAAAAGTAATGTGTGATCCAGTGGGTGCTTCCATCGTAAAATTGAGACAGTTGTGATAATTGTTGAGTTGTTGTAGAACGAGTGGTCTATCATTAATCGGTCCAAGTGTTAAAATATCATCAATGTACCGTCTGTAGTACATGAGATCAGGGAATTGTGATACAATTTGAGAATCCAATTTAATTAAAACAATGTTAGCAATGTGTGTTGATAGTACTGATCCCATGGGACAACCGTTAATTTGTTTATAGAAATGTTGCTGGTGCTGAATATAAGTAGTTTCAAACACCAGCCTTAAAGCATCACAGAAGAGTTCTGCGGTCCAACCCTTAGGTATAACATGGCTATTAGTAGTCAGTGAGTCAGAAATAGTTTGTAGAGCAAATTCTTGGTCTATAGACGGAAACATTGCAGATACGTCATATGAAGTCCAGACGTATCCAGGTGGAACTGGTTTATTTTGCAAATCTTGTACAATTTGTAAGGAGTTAAGGCACAGATTCGGGTTGCTCACTCTGCCAGCACCCACGAACACGCTTTTTAGCATTTTCCACTTACAAATTGCTGGTATGACTTCACACCCCAGCAGTGCACACTTGTTTCCTATCCTTTTAAGACTGATTTATGTTCGTCCTCATGTTTTTCATTGTTTGTATTCATCCATTTTAAGATTGAATTGAAAAAGATGCCGAAGTGTTTGGGCAGCATCGAAATATATTAGTGTATTTTGTATTTTATCTACTCTGACGTAGACCTTTGGTCGAATTCTGTTCACTACACCTTAAAGGCTTACTCATTACTATAAAAAGGCCCCAAACACTATTTAAACTGGAAAATGCACTTTGAAAGTACACTACTTTCGCGCAATAACCTAATACGGTTTGTAACAATGATTACAATCTTTAAATTACGTATTTTGTAGCGGTGACTCGGTTGCGCAATTTTTCATTCATTTGGTTTCGGGGTTTAAAAAAAAAGCTATGGTTTCGGTGACGGTTTTGGCAGCCCACGCGGCCCAAAAAACTGGCAAGAATATTAATGCTGCAACTTGTAGACGGGCTCATATACAAAGAACTAATTAAGGAACAGCATGCACTTCAGGTTGTAAATGTAAAATCTATGTTGAAAAAAAAATAATCGCCTTAGGGATTCAGCCAGCCACGAACTTTTCGCTGTTAAATTTATTTTCGTTAATTTTGTATCGTCTTCACTGCATTTAAGTCAATCACATACAAGTTCAACAAAGAATTAACGAAGAAGATTCAACTGAAGCAGTTGCTAATTTCCGTGCATAAATTAACGTGCTTTGTTTTACCTGCCTGAATTTACTTACCGTCTAATGACGTTTGCTCTCGTTGAAAATTAATTAGTGATCCAACAAACACTTGTAATTAATCAATAATTTGGGCACATAAATCATGAATACCTTTAAGATATTTGGCTCTTGTAGGAAACTTAACGCAGTCTGTTGAGGACTGAATACCATATCACGAATTGCTGACGGCTTTAAAATAAGGTTGGTACCTTAATCACCTCCAGGAAATGTCAATAATATATTTGTAATAGTAGATGAAGCTAATAAGAAAACTTGATACTTTTTCCTAATTCCATGGCGAAAAGATTAAAAAAGGCAAACGACCGTAATGGTATACTATTATGTAGTCGTACCGTTAAGTACCACTTCGATTGATTGTACGCTATTTAAAGAGGATTTCTAATGATACCGGTACCTAATATCGGCGACAAGTTAACCAAAAAGCCCTGCAACCATGATTGACTGAGATGTAGCCATACGCAGGCACTGAAAATAACCCAAGAGGAGAAGGAGAGAAGGGGTAGGGGTCAGCATCACCTGAGGGGAACTGTCAGGTCCAGGGACTGGTCAAAGGGATTAAAGGGAAAATATTATGGGTTTCAGGCAGAATTTGGGATTTTTTAAAATTTTTTATTTTATTTTATTTTGGGAGCCTTAAGTAATCCGAAGC
>JAQIVB010000058.1:0-12288 GCA_034698005.1 Lithobius nodulipes
ACCTTTTATAACATGTATCGTGTCAAAGGGGTATTATCTCGTATTAATATTTTTAATATTTAATATTTCGATCTTTTCATCGTGACACTAATTCATGTTAGTCGAATGAAACTATCCATTAATAAAGATCAGTGCTTGCTTTATGTTAGCATGATTGATAATTACATAGCACGTGTTAACTATAATACTGCTAATGCATCAAACGTTTTGATTTCATTTGTATCGATGTAAATCAATTGTTGTATTCGATCTATCTTTTTCGAGTCGGTAACCAAGATGATTTCGGTTACTCGACTAATTCGCAAAATTCTCTTACCGGTAATTTAATCATTTATGTAAACTGTATCTTTTATTTTACAAAACCAAAATGTCAAATTTATCTGCCAGCACAAGTAGCTGATTAATTCCTCTGTAAACGACTTCGTCCGAGAGCTTCGAAATAAACTCCCGAAAGATAAACCTATCGTCAAAGTTGTCCACTCCTTTTCTGGATCGGGGTTTGCGATAATGTCACGAGACGGACTCAGATGCTGCATACGGTCAGTCGTAAATGTTTTATAAGTCTTTCTACTTAATCTGATTGAAGAGGAAATTGTCTTAAAGTGTTTTATTCTTACATGCGTGAAGATGCAATAGTTGAATTTGTAATCCAGGGTATACGAAAATCCACGGAAACCGTTTTTTAAGTTTTTCCAAATAATTGCAATAACGGTTATAGCCTCTAGATTCATGTTAATGATATGGGTCCAAATGAAAACATGAGTCGCCAAAATGTACCTTATTTATCGTAGTTAGATGTGCCCATTTTGCATTACAATTACGTCCACGTATTAGACGAATCTAATTATAACTAGGTGTTTTCACAACACATTACCGTCTACATTTCAATGGCATCGTCACGGCACTAAAATACTACGTTTTGGTAGCAGAACTTTGGTACGTTTTTAGTACGTTTTTGATTACATTTACGTAACAGTACTTTTCTACGACGATTTTCATGATACGAATTGCAAGGCATTACGATTTTGATGACAATATTTCAATTCAAGATTGATATTTTGATGCAGAAAACCATATGAATGACCGTATTTGACACGATTTACAAATTTCTTGCTTCCTCAGCAAACACAACCAAATGCGCGACTCATTTTCAACGATAATTACTGCATACAAAATAGGCCAACTTCGTATTTTTACCTGCGTATTTACGTCGAATTAAGCACTCCACGTACTATTTCTCACTACCTACATTTACGATTAAAGCCTATACAATCTGAGAAACTTAAAACCTACGGATTTTTCAACTGAATTTTCTATGAGCATACAACACATGCAGCTCCTTTTCAAGAATTCACACACGAATTTACTGCATCGTACTTTTGCATTTACAAGCATTATATTACTATTTATTCTTGGCATTTTGGTACATATTACCATGGATTTTGCAACTAGTCATCAACGCCTTCACAAAGGTGTTCCATATTTAACTCACAACAACTACAAACACTGGTCGGCTTTAACTAAAGTCCATTTGGAATCAAAGGATATTTTTGATTCAGGAATGACCGAATGATTGACAAACCCGATTTGGCACATCCGGATTTTCCTACATGGAAAAAAGCAGACGCCAAATGTCGTGCTTTTTTACTCAAAACCTTTGACCAACCCCACTTCACTCTCTACAGTGAATATACTACAGCATATGAAATTTGGAATGCACTCAAGACTCAATATGCAACCCCAAATCAAAAAGAAGTCAATCGCTACATTGACACTTTACATACGATTTCAAAACTTCCTAATGAGACAATCCAACAATATTTTATGAGAATTAGGACTATCAATACCAAAATCACTGCAGGTAATTTTTTGATACCTGAGTATCAATTACTGCATATAACTTTAAAAGGTCTAAAGGAAACAAAATACTCTGATATCAAGAGGCACATCATGTTACAGCCGGCTATCACTCTCAATCAGGCTGAGACATTAATATTGCAAGATGTACAAATGTTTGAAAATGAAACATTTTCCTTATCGCAATCAATTCAGAGAATACAACCTTTTTCACGATCACGGTCTTTATTTCCAAACCATACATCGAACTCAAGACAGAATCCAACATTACATGGTGATCACCATGGCACATGCAATCATTCAACTATGGACTGTAATTATCTACGCAGACAACAGTCTACAGGGACGACAAATAACTCTGTATCTACAAGACCATCTCGATCTTCTCGTTCCAACCGTGGTAGAAGATATCGTCGGAATTACTTCCGTCCTTCCAACCAGGCAACCATGGCTGATCCATCCTCTCTCCAATCTCCATCTCCGGATGATTATGAAGATGAAGAAAACGTTGACACGACTGACGAAGTACAAACGACTACAGCTTGAGCTACGGTTAATTTTTTCCGTCCATCTTCAGAATACACTTGCCTATCAGCTTATGCATATACGGGGATCTCTCAATCTTCCTCTGTTTCCTCTCAGGACTACAAATTCACGGTCGACAGCGGCAGTACGTTGCACGTGATTAAATACGCATCCTGGCTCTTCAACCCACGCCAAGTTAATATCCCGATACACCTGGCGGGAAAAGATACAACAATTTATGCCACCTTAGTGGGATCCCTTTGTATCATGATGGGCAAGACGAAGATCTGTCTCGATAATGTCCACTATTGTCATGGATTAGCCTCCAATCTTCTCTCAGTCCATGCCTTATCCCAAAAAGGTGTAATTTCGACATTTAAGGACTCGTATGTCACCTTAAGTTATGCCAGTGGACATCAGCTTTTAACTATTCCTTTTCAACAGGGTCGTTACTATTTTACATCACCTCCCATTGAATTGCCTCCACTACATGATTTACATCGGCAAGCCATGGAAAAGAAACCTTCAATAAAATTTGTATCCAAACAGACCCAGGTTGACATTCCAACATTTTCAAATTGTAATGTTCAAACTTCAATTAGTACTCAAACTGATTCCATAACACAACCTCTTTTTTCTTCAAAAAATACTCAAACTTCAAGATCGTCTACTATAAATCAACAAAAATGGGATTTATTACATAGACGCTTGGGACATCTGTCACAGGAAAAAATGCATCAACTCGTCAATAACAACTTACTACGAGACCTTCCAGTTAAAACTGGACTACTATCTCCATGCTCCGTTTGCTCCGCTGCCAAACGCAAGAAGGCACCTTTTCGCCGTTTGTCGAATAGGTTGGCCCCACCACATGACAACCATTCCTTATTTATAGACCTGTTCGGCCCAACTTCCACAGTGTCTTTACAAGGAAATTCTTACGTTATGGTCATTGTCGACCAATTTTCACGAAGATATTTCGTATATGGTCTTAAAAATCGATCTGAAGCGACACCAAAACTTATCGATTTTATCAATGAAAAGCAACGAGAGTTAGGGTTACCGGTTGTTACCATAACAACGGACAACGCCGCCGAATGGGGAAATTCCTTTTTTAATTCGCTCCTACGACAAGCGGGAATCCGACACCAATACACGGCCCCGTACGCAGCCTCTATGAATGCGTATGCGGAACGGGCCGTCGGATTGTTGACTGAAACAACACGAGCTCTTTTTTTGGATAGCCTGCTTCCATTAGTTTACTGGGAACATGCTTTCCATTTCGCCGCTTATGTCCATAATGTGTCACCATGTAACTCTTTACCATGCAATCAATCTCCCATGTTACTCTGGAACAACAAATTACCAACTTACAAACACCATAGAGTTTTCGGTTCATTCTGTTTTTACCTTTTACCTCTTCCACAAAGACAATCCAAATTAACCCCTAAAGCAAACCCAGCGATTTTCCTTGGATATGCCACACGCAAAGGTGGATATCTAGTACAGGACATTTATACAGGACGTTGTTTGGTTTCACGCAATGTGACCTTTCATGAAAACGATCGAGTTGACTTTTCGAGTCCCATTTCATCTCCTACGGACACTGAAACTGATTTTTTCATCCATGATGATGATTCATCATCTTTGTCTTCGGACTCACATTCTAATCCTTCCGATGATTCCGATTTACCGCCTGACGATCCGGCACCTGATGTTACTTCTCTGACAATTTGCGACGACACCACCCAGAAGGATTCGACCTCTACATCTTTACGAATCCAAGAAACAATTCCAACTTTGATTGACAATACAGCTTCGACGTCTGGATTATCCATTCCACTCAGCTTGACTTTGCAAGATATTTCTCCATCTGACTTACTTGAAGATGACATTTTACCGTCAAGATTATTACCAACTGCTTCTTAGAATTCCATTCACGAAGACCGATGGACTTGTTTGCGCAGCCGGAAGAATCAGACAAACAATTTACCAAATACAGACATCATTTCATCTCCATCTAATGCACTCCATCTATTGCATGATTTGGACGATTATATCCTACCCTCTGTGGGTCTTCACCCATTTTTTTATTAACAGATTTTTTTTAACAATAACGTCATGTGCAAATATTTTTTTTTAACACACCCCACAGATCTTATTTTTCTACATACTAAAAAAAAAAATATTTTTATTAATATGATACTTACTTTCTGGTACTTGAACATACTAAAAAAAAAAATATACTTACCTTTTAACCTGAAAAAAAATATACTTACCTTTTAACCTAAAAAATACTTACCCTTTTTAATCTGAAAAGTAACTTAACGTAAAATATTCAAATACTTATTTTTTGCTATATTAACTTGAATAGCTTAACATTTATCCCTATGCATTTTATAACATGTATCGTGTCAAAGGGGTATTATCTCGTATTAATATTTTTAATATTTAATATTTCGATTCTTTCATCGTGACACTAATCCATGTTAGTCGAATGAAACTGTCTATTAATAAAGATCAATGCTTGCTTTATATTAGCATGCTTGATAATTACATAGCATGTGTTAACTATACTGCTAATGCATCAAACGTTTTGATCTTATTGTCTCGATGTAAATCGATCTTATCTTTTTCGAGTCGGTAACCAAGATGATTTCGGTTACTCGACTAATTCGCAAAATTTCTTTAATTTAATCATTTATGTAAACTGTATCTTTTATTTTCTAAAACCAAGATGTCAAACTATCTGCCAGTACAAGTTGCTGTTCAATTCCTCTGTAAGTAACTCCATCCGAAAGCTTCAAAAATAAACTTCGGAAAGTTAAGCCTATCGTCAAGGTTGTCCACTCCTTTTCTGGATCAGGGTTTGCGATGACGTCACGAGACGGACTTAGATGCCACACACGGTCAGTCCTAAATATTTCATAAGACTTTCTACTTAATCCAATTGAAGAGGAAATTATCTTGAAGTGTTTATTATTACATGCGTAAAGATGCAATAGTTGAATTTACAATCCGAGGTATACAAAAATCCACGGAAACCGAATAACGGTTATAACCTCTAGATTCATGTTAATGGTATGGGTCCAAATGAAAACACGAATTAATAAATCGTACCAAAGTTATAGTAGTTGGGTATACTGATATTGCCTTACAATTGTGTCTACGTATTAGATGAATCTAATTATAACTAGGTGGTCTTACTACACGTTACCATCTACGATTAAATGGCACCATATCAATATTTAACTACGTTTTGGTAGCAGACCTTTGGTACGTTGTTAAGTACGTTTTTGATTACATTAACGCTACAGTGCTTTTATACGACGATTTTCATGATACAAATTGCAAAACATTACGATTTTGGTGACAATATTTCAATTCAAGATTGATATTTTGATGCAGAAAACCTTACAAATGACCGTATTTGAAACGATTTACGCATTTCTTGCTTTCTTAGCAAACACAACCGAATACGCGACTCATTTTCAACGATAATTACTGCATACAAGATAAGCCAACTTCGTATTTTTTACCTGCGTAATTAAGCACTCCACGTACTATTTCTCACTGCCTACTTTTACGGTTCAAACCTATACAATCTGAGAAACTTGAAACCTACGGATTTTTCAACTGAATTTTCTATGAGCATACAACACATGCAGCTCCTTTTCAAGAATTCACACACGAATTTACTGCATCGTACTTTTGCATTTACAAGCATTATATTACTATTTATTCTTGGCATTTTGGTACATATTACCATGGATTTTGCAACTAGTCATCAACGCCTTCACAAAGGTGTTCCATATTTAACTCACAACAACTACAAACACTGGTCGGCTTTAACTAAAGTCCATTTGGAATCAAAGGATATTTTTGATTCAGGAATGACCGAATGATTGACAAACCCGATTTGGCACATCCGGATTTTCCTACATGGAAAAAAGCAGACGCCAAATGTCGTGCTTTTTTACTCAAAACCTTTGACCAACCCCACTTCACTCTCTACAGTGAATATACTACAGCATATGAAATTTGGAATGCACTCAAGACTCAATATGCAACCCCAAATCAAAAAGAAGTCAATCGCTACATTGACACTTTACATACGATTTCAAAACTTCCTAATGAGACAATCCAACAATATTTTATGAGAATTAGGACTATCAATACCAAAATCACTGCAGGTAATTTTTTGATACCTGAGTATCAATTACTGCATATAACTTTAAAAGGTCTAAAGGAAACAAAATACTCTGATATCAAGAGGCACATCATGTTACAGCCGGCTATCACTCTCAATCAGGCTGAGACATTAATATTGCAAGATGTACAAATGTTTGAAAATGAAACATTTTCCTTATCGCAATCAATTCAGAGAATACAACCTTTTTCACGATCACGGTCTTTATTTCCAAACCATACATCGAACTCAAGACAGAATCCAACATTACATGGTGATCACCATGGCACATGCAATCATTCAACTATGGACTGTAATTATCTACGCAGACAACAGTCTACAGGGACGACAAATAACTCTGTATCTACAAGACCATCTCGATCTTCTCGTTCCAACCGTGGTAGAAGATATCGTCGGAATTACTTCCGTCCTTCCAACCAGGCAACCATGGCTGATCCATCCTCTCTCCAATCTCCATCTCCGGATGATTATGAAGATGAAGAAAACGTTGACACGACTGACGAAGTACAAACGACTACAGCTTGAGCTACGGTTAATTTTTTCCGTCCATCTTCAGAATACACTTGCCTATCAGCTTATGCATATACGGGGATCTCTCAATCTTCCTCTGTTTCCTCTCAGGACTACAAATTCACGGTCGACAGCGGCAGTACGTTGCACGTGATTAAATACGCATCCTGGCTCTTCAACCCACGCCAAGTTAATATCCCGATACACCTGGCGGGAAAAGATACAACAATTTATGCCACCTTAGTGGGATCCCTTTGTATCATGATGGGCAAGACGAAGATCTGTCTCGATAATGTCCACTATTGTCATGGATTAGCCTCCAATCTTCTCTCAGTCCATGCCTTATCCCAAAAAGGTGTAATTTCGACATTTAAGGACTCGTATGTCACCTTAAGTTATGCCAGTGGACATCAGCTTTTAACTATTCCTTTTCAACAGGGTCGTTACTATTTTACATCACCTCCCATTGAATTGCCTCCACTACATGATTTACATCGGCAAGCCATGGAAAAGAAACCTTCAATAAAATTTGTATCCAAACAGACCCAGGTTGACATTCCAACATTTTCAAATTGTAATGTTCAAACTTCAATTAGTACTCAAACTGATTCCATAACACAACCTCTTTTTTCTTCAAAAAATACTCAAACTTCAAGATCGTCTACTATAAATCAACAAAAATGGGATTTATTACATAGACGCTTGGGACATCTGTCACAGGAAAAAATGCATCAACTCGTCAATAACAACTTACTACGAGACCTTCCAGTTAAAACTGGACGACTATCTCCATGCTCCGTTTGCTCCGCTGCCAAACGCAAGAAGGCACCTTTTCGCCGTTTGTCGAATCGGTTGGCCCCACCACATGCCAACCATTCCTTATTTATAGACCTGTTTGGACCAACTTCCACAGTGTCTTTACAAGGAAATTCTTATGTTATGGTCATTGTCGATCAATTTTCACGAAGATACTTCGTATATGGTCTTAAAAATCGGTCTGAAGCGACATCAAAACTGATCGATTTTATAAACGAAAAACAACGAGAGTTAGGGTTACCGGTTGTTACCATAACAACGGATAACGCCGCCGAATGGGGAGATTCCTTTTTCAATTCACTATTACGACAGGCGGGAATCCGACATCAGTTCACAGCCCCGTACGCAGCATCTATGAATGCGTACGCGGAACGGGCCATCGGATTGTTAACAGAAACCACAAGAGCTCTTCTGTTAGACAGCATGCTCCCACTGATTTACTGGGAACATGCTTTCCATTTCGCCGCATATGTTCATAATGTGTCACCGTGTAACTCTTTACCATGCAATCAATCTCCCATGCTACTCTCGAACAATAAATTACCAACTTACAAACACCATAGAGTTTTCGGTTCATTCTGTTTTTATCTTTTACCTCTTCCACAAAGACAGTCCAAATTGACACCTAAAGCAAATCCAGCGATTTTTCCTGGATATGCCACACGCAAAGGTGGTTATCTACTACAGGACATTTATACAGGACGTTGTTTGGTTTCACGAAATGTGACTTTCCATGAAAATGATCGAGTTGATTTTTCGCATCCAATTTCATCTCCAACTGATACTAAACCTGATTTTTTTGTCCATGATGATGACTCATCATCTTCATCTTCAGATTCACATTCCAATCTTTCCGATGATTCCGATTTACCACCTGACGATCCGGCACCTATTAACACTTCTCTGACAATTTGCGACAAAACCATCCAGGAAGATTCGACATCTCCATCCTTACGAATCCAATAAACAATTCCAACTTTGATTGATCCTACAGCTTCGACGTCTGGATTATCCACTCGACCCAGTAAGACTTTGCAAGATATTGCCCCAGCTGAACTTCTTGAAGATAACGTTTTTCCGTCAAGTTCATTACCAACTGCTTCTTCAGATTCCATTCACGAAGACCGATGAACTTGTTTACGAAGCCGGAAGAATCAGACCAACATTTTACCTGATACAGACATCATTCCATCTGCATCCAATGCACTCCATCTATTGCATGATTTGGACGATTATCTTTTACCCTCTGTGGGTCTTCATCCGTTTTTTTTTATTAACGAACTTTTTTTTAACACACCCCCACAGAATCTTATTTTTCTATATATACTAAAAAAAAAATATTTCATTAATATGATACTTGGTACTAAAACATACTGAAAAAATATACTTACCTTTTAACCTGAAAAAAAAAATACTTACCTTTTGACCTAAAATACTTACCTATTGACTTTAAAATACTTACCTTTTAATCTGACAAATAACTTAACGTAAAATATTTAAATATTTTGTTCTTGCTATATTAACTTGAATAGCTTAACATTTATCCCTACGCATTCTTATAACATGTATTGTGTCAAAGGGGTATCATCTCGTATTAATATCCTAATATTTAATATTTCGATTTTATTTATCGTGACACTAATTCATATTAGTCGAATGAAAACTGCTTATTAATAAAGATCAATGCTTGCTTTGCATTAGCATGCTTGATAATTACGTAGCACGTGTTACCTATACTGCTAACGCATAAAACGTTTGATCTTATTGTTTTCGACGTAGATCGATTGTTATTATCTTTTTCTTACTTTCCGAGTCGGTAACCAAGATGTTTTCGGTTACTCGACTAAATTGCAAAATTCTTATAATTCTATCATTTATGTAAATTGTACTTTTTATTTCAAAACCAAGATGTCAATCTGTTCAACTATACAAGGTACTATTCTATCCATCTGTAAATAACTCCGTCCGAAAGCTTCAGAAAATAAACTTCGAAAGATAAGCCTAACGCCAAGGTTGTTCGCTCCTTTCTGGTTCACGGTTTTCACGATGACGTCACGAGATGGATTTAGATGCCACTTACGGTCAGTCCTAAATAGTTCATAAGTTTTTCCATTCAATTCAATTGAAGAAAGATTCATCTTGAAATGTTTATTGTTACATGCGTAAAAGTGCAGTGCTTGATTTTATAATCCGAGGTACACGAAAATCCACGGAAACCAAAATACGGTAATAGCCTCTGTTTTCATGTTAATCATAATGGGTCTAGTTGAAACATGAATTGATGAATGATATCAAGGTTTTAGTAGTTGTTGAATATGTTTGATGCTGCTTTATATTTACGTCCACGCAAAGCACAATTCTAATCACGATTAGACAGTCAGACTACACGTTACTGTGTAGTCTATTTGATGAACGACGAAAAGGTGCTTTCTTACGTTTGGCAGCGGAACAAACGGAGCATGGAGATAGTTTTCCAGATTTGATCGGGAGGTCTCGTAATAATTTATTATTAACGAGTTGATACATCTTTTCTTGTGACAGATGTCCCAATCGTCTATGCAATAAATCCCATTTGTCTTGATTAATAGTAGATGATCTTGAGGTTTGAGTATTCTTAGTAGAATATGGAGTTTGTGGAATAGAATCTGTTTGAGTACTAATGGAAGTTTGAATATTACAAGTTGAAAAAGTGGGAATATCAGCTTGGGTTTGTGTGGAGATAAATTTGATTGAAGGTTTCTTTTCCATGGCTTGTCGATGTAAGTCCTGTAATGGAGGTAATTCAATAGGGGGTGATTTAAAATAATAGCGTCCATGTTGAAAAGGGACAGTTAAAATTAAATGTGACATAGGAATCTTTAAATGTGGAAATTACACCTTTTTGAGCCAAAGCATGTACAGACAGGAGACTAGAAGCCAATCCATGACAAAAATGAACATTATCGATACAGATCTTTGTTGTGCCCATTATGATACAAATAGATCCCACTAAAGTGGCGCAAATTGTTGTATCTTTACCTGCGAGGTGTATCGGAATATTAACCGGGCGTGGGTTGAAGAGCCAAGATGGATATTTAATCACGTGCAACGTGCTGCCGCTATCCAGCATGAAATTGTAGTCTTGAGAGGAAGGGGAAGAAGATTGAGTGATCCCCGTATACGCAAAAGAAGATAGGCAAGAATAGTCAGCAGATGGACGGAAAAAATTGACCGTAGCGCAAGCTGTGGTTGGTTGTTTTTCTTCAGTCGTTTCAACATGTTCCTCATCTTCATAATCATCTGGAGATGGTAATTGGAGACAAGATGGATCAGCCATGGTTGCCTGGTTGGAGGGGCGGAAATAATTCCGACGATATCTTCTTCCTCGATTTGGACGAAAAGAACGAGATGGTCTTGAGGAATCAGAGTTCGTTGACGTCCTTGTAGGTTGTTGTCTGCGTAGGTAATTACAATCGGTAGTTGAATGACTACATGTGCCATGGTGGTCACAATGTAAAGTTGGAGTCTGTCTTGAAGTTGATGCACGGTTTTGAAAAAAAGATCGTGACCGTTGAAAAGATTGTATTCGTTGAATAGATTGTGGTAACGAAAATGTTTCATTTTCAAACATTTGTACATCTTGTAATATTAATGTCTCAGCCTGATTGAGAGTAATGGCTGGTTGTAACATGATGTGTCTCTTAATATCAGAGTATTTTGATTCTTTGAGACCTTTCAATGTTAAATGTAGTAATTGATACTCAGGTATCAAGAAATTTCCAGCAGTGACTTTTGTATTAATAGTCCTAATTCTCATGAAATATTGTTGAATGGTTTCATCAGGTAGTTTAGAAATCGTGTGCAAAGTGTCAATGCAACGATTGACTTCTTTTTGATTCGGTGTTGCATATTGGGTTTTTAGTGCATTCCAAATTTCAAATGCTGTAGTGAATTCACTGTATAAAGTAAAATGCGGTTGGTCAAATGTCTTCAGTAAAAAGGCCCGACATTTGGCGTCTGCCTTTTTCCAGGTAGTAAAATCAGGATGTGCCAAATCAGGTTTTTCAACCATACTCGAATCAAAAATTTCTTCAGATTCCAAATTTACTTTAATCAAAGCTGACCAGTGTTTGTAGTTATTATGGGTTAATAATGGAACACCTTTGTAATTGCCAGTCGAAGGCGTTGATGTAGATGCAAAATCCATGGTAATGTTTACCAAAATGCCAAGAAGAAATAGTAAGATTGTGTTTATAAGTGCAAAAGTTTGATACAATAAAGTTGTGTGCGAATTCTTGAAAAGGAGCTTCATGTGTTGTATGCTCAGAAATAATTCAGTTTAACAATCCGTAGGTATTCAAGTATCTCAGGTAGTATAGGTCGGAATCGTA
>JAQIVB010000059.1:0-12183 GCA_034698005.1 Lithobius nodulipes
TATGTACGTGTAGGTATACAGTGATATGTATGTTCAATACATGACGCCAGAAAAACCATAGATTAAAACTAAAGACAGGTAGCTAATGACGTAGGTTTAGTTTTTCACAATGAATGTGTTGCTGAAAATTCTTGAGGGTGGGCTTCACAATCTTCACGGACAATTGTTTAGTGTTCTTTTAATGCATTTCTGTTTCCATTGCTTATGTAACTTTAGGATATCAATTATCTTTCATAAGGTGAAGTAGAGGTGCAGGTTTTAATTGAGTTGAGTGCCGATTTCAGGAATAACAAATTATAAAAAAAAAACGTGCAGCATAAGTTTTTTTTCCCTCTTGAAAGCTTTTCTAGGGTAGCGTACTACAATGACGGTGGTTTCTTAACTTCATTGCTGCCGGCCACCATCTGCATAACTTAAAGACAATTTTAATACTCCTATTTGTTGGTCAGTTAACATTCAATATTTGGCGCTGACAAGTCTGCATGCCAAACAAGTGTTGAAAATACTCGAGTTGTCTTAAGTATCCAAATAATGAAAGCCAGCTAACTAGCAAATCATTTGAAACCATTCATTGACAAATATTTTAATTCTTTCAAAGCATAATTGCAAAGCATTAGAAATTGTAGTTACATTTTTATAGAATTGGAGCATAGGCTCCCTGTGGTAGTGTGGTCAGTTGTGAAATGTATCACTCACTTAAAATGATACAGGCAGTTATGCGACAGTCAGGGCTTGAGATGGTAGAGATTTAAATACCAGTTAGGGTACTTACAGTTAATGCGGCAGCATAAATGCGGAAAACGTAAAACTCGATTTCAGGATTACCTGCGTCTTTGAAATCTAGCATGCACATATTTTTTGTTTTAAGTTCGACAACAAAAAAAAACAGTATACCGATTTTGTTGGCACTACGTTGAATGTCATCATTATCTAGTACATAACTTCACAGTCAAGGTGGAATAACAATTACCTAGTCATGTTCGCTGGAGACATATGAAATATTAAAATGCTTCACTGCTAGTGTAAAAACCACAGACGAAAAAAAAAAAGGTTTTGGGTTTTGCATCAACTACCTACAAACAACAAATAGTATTAAACGTATACTACACCCTAGGCCTGCTTATTGAAATTACTGTAAAGTTTTGCCAAATGCTATTTTTTAAGCAATAATATAGTTATATTACTGAGAGGTTTACTACTTTTTTAAGAAAATAAATGTAAAAATTAAAGATTAATTTTTCAAGAGGTTTTACCACTCTTATTTATTATTAAGTAAACTGAAAAAGCTTTGTAGGCCTACTGAATTTTTAGACCACTCTTAATGACCAAGTGGTAGAAAAAACATGCCCCAAAACTTTTTTTAACAAGGACAATTTTTTTTTACTAATCAGTAGGCCTAGGCTAGAAACATGACAAAAACTTTTTTCTTCTGAGGTTTTGAGCACTTTTTTAGTTACCGGTAAAAACTTGTCATCCCTAACCCTAGTAGGGGAAAAAAATGCTTCCAATCTGCCACAAGTAAAATTTCTAACTTCGCTGCCATCTTGGGTGAGTGTCGCCTACTGAATAGAGGTAAAGAGGATTCCAGAAAGACATACAGTACTCACGTTCGTCACAGCCATGCCTAGCAAAAATTTTCTACCGTTTACCTGGAGAGGATTCTGGGCGAACAGTAGGAACTTTACCTCTATGGCAGTCAGTGAACCTCGCCCAAGATGGCTGGAGATGTAGGGAGTATTTTTCGCTTAATAAAAAAAAATGCGTTGGCCTATTAGCCTATTGCAGCTACGAGAGATTTTCTTTTCCTCACTAGAATTTACTAAATAGGTGCAGGTAAGGATATTATGAAGTCATCTGAAACTTGGGTTCTCCTTTGTTTATGTGTATTTAGGAAACTGGTTTCTCGTTTCACCAGTGCTTGCCATTCTACATGCTCACATTAATCCCATAGTTTGGCTACAAACAATTCCGTATGGTTAACTGACTTCTGCAGTTGGAGGTAGAGAAGTTAATGGTTTAATCTTTTAATTCACTGAACATAACAGCTAAACACCAACATGAATTGCAAGACCGTATTCTGGTTCCTATGACCCTTGTGCTCGGTGCTCCATCCAAAACAACGTTTGCCAAACCTGGATCCGTTCCGATTGGTTTATACTTTATATTACTTGGAAAGAACTCTTGTTATTAAAACGTCTTTTGGTCCATAACTCCTAATGCGTATGGTCAGAATTGACCACAAGCTAGGGAGAGAGAATTGATGGCGAGCGGCAAAATCATAGAGACCAGTGTGGCCCATTCGTCCCTACCCTAGTATGTGTAAGTTTTAGTTCTCTAGTGTGGTCAACTGGTTTGGGATAAGAAGGGGAACACCAGATAAACTACTGTTGTTAGTTTTAGTGCATCTTTGGGAGCTTCCAATAGGTTAAAATCAGACCTGCTTTCTGCACCAATTCTGGATTCCCCTGACATCTCTTTTTATCCTCCGAGGCTTCGAATTTTGGCCTTGGCGCCAAACTGAGAAAATGAGGTTCACGTTTAGTCTAGTTCTCTAGTATGGTTGATCAGTTTAGGGTAAGAAGGGGAATACCGGATAACTACTGTACTGCTCCGTTTTCTTCCCCATTGAAAGCTTCTTTCGGATTTCACCCCTCTCCTCTAACCTATAAAAACATGATGGGAAAAACCCTTGAAAAACTGATGAATGATTTAGCCTAAGTTACATATGCGTGAAAGAAAACCCCGTTAGACAATAGTCCGTGACGGGTGTAAAACCCACCCTCAAAATTTTTCAGCACAACAATTCTTTTAGACAAAATCATTGTTTTCCAGTTGTGGAAAACTAGTCTACGGGCCTATGTCAAGAGTGGGCGCTGAGCCTAAACCTTGTCCTTTGCTCACCCGTATTTAGTTTGTGCAATTACATATTATCTGTATTATTCTGTGTTGCAATAAAGTTTATTATTATTATTACCAGATCCTAGGTTGAATCTGCATGTATTTTTTCTGGCATCATGTAGGCCTGTTAAAATTAAATGTTCACAGTACACCTACACCTGTAATTTTTTCTCTCTGAAATAACCAGAGGCTAGGACAATAAGAAATACATATTTATTTTTAACTCCATGTATAAAAAAAAATGTAATGCAACTGTCACAAACGTTTACCAAAAAATGGTTTGGTTGCCACAACATCATAATTAGGCTTTAAGAGTGGAGGTCAACTTTGTTTGTAGTTTGCGGCAGTCCGAATTGGAAGCTTACAGATACTGTTACAAAAAAAAAATAAGTTAGGGTTGGGAGTTGTGTAACAGTAACGTCACTAAGGTTACAGCAAGCAAAGTTTCCTTTTAAACTTACACAAAACAGTATGTAAGCTTACAGTACATTTGTGTTAGTGTTCGCAAATTAACAAGTAATTAATTCCACTATCAGCTTGGTGCCAGGAAGCTGTCTTAAGATTCAGACAAGTGTTGTGATATCAAGCCTAAGAAATCGCACCAATTCAAATAACTATGCCTATTTGTCAAAAACTGTGGGCACACTTCCGACCTGCTCTATCCCATCTGAAGTGAGTATCCAGATACAATGGCAGAATAGGAATTGGCCTTAGTAGAAGTACAGTACGTGAATAATTACACAAGTTGTTAGAACTAAAATAAGGTGATTAGTTTGAAGAATAACCCAAGATGAGGACCTCGCATACATGGAGGATTGGACGATTGCAGATGCAATAGGTTTTAGCACACATGGTAGCCTACAGGTTAGTGGTCGAAGGGCTAGAGCAAATTGGAACTGAACTCGTTAACTTAGCGAATAGATAACGAGCAATGCAGTGCTACTGTACGGGCACAGAGACGGTTGTTACATGGATGCACAAGTACATAAAACCTGCATTTGACATGCTCTGCCATCAGTTTATGTGGAGGTACACGGAACTGCAGGAGGCTGACAAAAATCAGTTAGACCAAGTTTACAAATTTTAATTCCAGAAGAGCAACAGTTAAATTTTGGCTACGATTGTCACATCACTTTGAAAATTTGTCAGAAAAGTCTACCTCACATACTTTGCATGAATTTCACACGATACTGAGTGTGAAAGTAAAGCTGTATTTTATTCGGATCAACATCACTACAAACCCTCAACCAGCCTAAACGTTAAAATGGTTTGCCGCAACAAATACTCTTGCTGTCCGCCAATACAATAGAAAACATTAAATTTAGGACCATGTTTTACCGATATGGCGTGACAACAAACTCGTGCGTGTCAACAAGTATCTGGGTGTTTGGGCACTAACTATGGAAGTTAAACACCTCATTCCTTTAAATAACGATAGCACAACAAAGTCATGCTTATTGTTAATCGATGATCCTTGTCCCAGCACATACAGCAAATCGAATTGAAGAGGAAAGACGAGCAAATCGCGTCGTTAGTTTGTGAGCGTCGCCATATTGTTGCTCGCATGCGTCATTGAGCACGTGACTCGTTTCGTAATATCGTATTAATATTTACTTCTAAAGAATTTTGAAATTTATTTATTGTGTTAATTTCAGACTATATTTCAGTGTATATTTGTAAATAGACCTGCTGTTTTGAAATATTAGGTAAAACATTTGAAATGCTAAGTGTGGGAAACGCCGAATATAAAAAGTGTGGGAAACGCCGTTTTAAAAAGTGTGGGAAACGCCGTTTTAAAAAGTGTGGGAAACGCCGAATAAAAAGAATATCCATGGCCATTCCAGGGCTCCGTAGTTTTGTATGCCAGTTTTCCTCTCACTTGTTTTAAATGGTAGAAAACGTCTTATTGCTAGCTTAGCACTGATTACGTTGCTAGGCCAACTACTCTGTAATAAACTAAGGATTGGGGTTAATTTTGTAGAATGGTAACTTGGTATTCAACCTGAGCCATGGTTAATTGTTAGTTTCGTTTTCAGAATTTGAATGCAACTCTGGTAATTGTCTCTGTGTGAGAGCGTTGTGTGTACTTACTTTCTGTGTGGGGATAGGGGATAGGGCCAAGGGGATAGTCTAAACAAGAAGAAGCACTCATAAAAAAAAATATTTATTTCCTAAAGTTAACTTTTATTTCGCATAAAACGCTTTTATGCATGTGTAACATTTTCTAAAAGGTAGTTCACGCTTCTCAATCTCACCGCAAGCTGGCGCTAGCGATCTGTTGATGCCGACTGCTAGCAGCAATGGCGGACGGTTGTCGATCAAATGGCAAGTCTCTAAAGATGGCGTCGGGTGACAAAGTCGAAGGTAGTGAGGTGGAGTTTGACAACTCGATGGCAATAAGCTTGTCAGTTGGGGATTCAGAGTCTGTCGGGGAGGCTTTGGAGTTGCGGCCTGGTTCTACGCAGAAAGAGGTGTTGGTCGAGGAGGCGGGGCCGGAGGAGGAGCCTAATGTGGCTGCTAAGCGGCGTAAGCCTAATGTTGATGTTGATGTTGATGGCGTCGGCGGCAGTGGCGTCGGTGGCAGTGGCAGGAAGTCAGGCGGTTTGCCTCGGCGTTCAAGGCCAAGACCTAGGCGGTTGCCTGCTCGCTCTGTGTTTTGCTTGCCGGAGGCAAGGTCGGTGGAAGACGGGTCAGACAGTGACTGTGGCAGTGGAAGTGATGGTGACGTTGGTGTTGGTGATAAGTCTGAGGTGGGAAATTTCCTCTTGCTGTTGACTCCGGTGGCTGATGTGGCGACGGGGACGGCTTGTTGGTCTCCACGGGCTCGTTTTGTGGCTATTCAGCAGGGTTTCGCTGGCTGGCAGTCAATCCAGCCGCGCAAGGATGGCTCGGTGGTTTTGTCTTTTAAGCAGGAAAGTGACAGGGATGGGTACGTGGGTGCAGAGGTAGTTTTGGGTTCCGTTTCCGTCAGGTGTTCTGCCTTTTCTGGAGGCAGTGGCAAGTGGTGTCGGGGTGTGGCGATGGGAGTGCCGGATGACGTTTCGGAGGTGGATTTGCTGGAAATTTTGGGCCCTTTGGGTGTTAGGAGAGCTAGGCGGCTGTTTCGGGTGGTCCAGGGGGTCCGTGTTTTTGGCGGATTAGTCATGCTAGCTTTTGAGCGTGAGAGCCTGCCTCAGTCGGTGGAAGTGTGGGGCATGCATTTCCGGGTTCGGCCGTATGCTGAGCCGGCGCTACGCTGCTTCCAGTGTCAGCGGTTTGGCCATTCCTCGACTTGGTGTAGGGGTAAACCGGTATGTGTGCGATGTGGGGGAGAGCGTCACGCGGTGGGGATTTTGTGCGAGGCGAAGTGCGTGAACTGTTTGGGTCCACACGCGTCGTCTTCGAGGGTTTGTCCTAAGCGTTTGGTGGCGGAAAAGGTCGTGGACCTGGTCCGTAACGAAAAAATGGGTTATCAGGCTGCTTGGAGGCTGGTGGAGGAGCAAGGGCACGTGCAAGGGCAAGGGCAGTCTTCGCAGGCTCCGGGGGGGAGTTGTGACGGTGGGCTGGTGGATCAGGTTAGTCATGTTGGACTGGTTAGCCAGGGTGGGTTGGTTGGGAATGGAGGGAATGTGGCTCTGCCAGGAACTAGCGGTGGGGCGTGGAGGGGAGTTGGTCGTGTGGGGGTGCGGGGTAGGTGGGTTAGCTCTCTTGGTATGTCCGGTTTGCAGAGTGGGGTTGGTGACGACGAGGGGAGGCTGAGTGTGGATGCAGTTCCGGTTGTGGCTGCGGTCTCGGTGGGTGCGGTTCCGGTTCCGGCTGCGGTTGTAGAGGAGGCTACGGGTTTGTTAACGGATGCGGGTCAGAAGGGGCGAGGTGATGGGTTAGGTCCTGGTGGTCCTGGTGGTCCTGGTGGTACTGGTGTTTCTTTCAAGGACAGGCTGTGGAATGAGTTTTTGGCTGGTCTTTTGGAGGCTATGCCTGTTTGCTTGGCAGGTGGGGGCGTGGCTGCTTGGGGGCCGGTGGTGGTGAGCATTTTCACCCGGAGGTTGGGGGGCCTCCTTCGTGCTGAGGGTTTTTATGGCTAACAGGGGATTGCGTGTTTTAGAGGGGGGTTTGCGTGTGTTGTGGTGGAATGTGCGGGGGTTGAGGTCTAAGTTGGAGGATGTTGTTGCCTTGGTTAAAGGATGTGACGTTTTTTGTTTGTCTGAGACGAAGTTGGCGCCGGAGTTTTGCGTTCGGTTCTCTGGGTTTTGCACTTACCGTTCGGATCGGGGTGGAGGAGCGGGGGGTGTTTTGGTTGGGGTGCGCCGGGGACGGGTGCATCGTCAGCTGTCATTGGGTAGGTTGGTGCATTTGGAAGCGGTGGCGGTGGAGGTTGACGGGCCTTCTGGGACTTGTGGCATTGCTGGGGTGTATGTGCCTGGGCCTTTGTCCTCTTTGGAGTGGGGTGAGTTGCGCAGGATCCTTCCCCGGTCGTTTTTGGTTGGGGGTGACTTCGATGCGCATCATCCTTTGTGGGGTGGGCGCGTTGCGGATGCTAAGGGTCGTAAGTTGGTGGAGCTGTGTGAGCAAGACAGCTTAGCCTTGCTCTCTTCTGGAGTGCCCACGTTCTCACGCTGGTATGGGGGACGGCTTGATGAATCATGCCTTGATCTTGTTTGGGCTACTTCGGATCTAGCGCAGGTGTCTGATTCTTGGGTTGGGGATGATCAGCTGGGTAGTGACCACTTTCCTGTGTGGGCTGCTGTGTCCTCTGTGCGCCCGGCCGTGGTGCCGCCGGTTGAAGGCCGTCGGTGTTTTGCTAGGGCTGACTGGGTTAAGTTTGGGTGTTTGCTGGAGGCAGCATCTGAAAGGGGTTGGTCGGAGGGTCATTTGCAGGGTGACGTGGATAGTTTCCGTGAGGTGGTTGTCTCTGCTGTGAAGGAGGCGATTCCTCTTAGGCGGCAGGATGGTCGGAGGCAGCCGGGTTGGTGGTCTCCTGATTGTAGAGCGGCTTTATGTGCTCGGCGTGCTGCATATCGTCGTTTTCGCCGAAGGGGGGACCAGGAGGCTTGGGTGGCCTATCGGCGTGCGCAGGCTAAGGCTAGGTTTGTTTTTCGGTCTGCCAGGAGACTGGCATGGCAGCGATATTGCTCCAGTTTGGGTTCGCGGGCTAGTTTGGCGGCTGTATGGCGGAAGGCTCGTGAGTTGGGTGAGGCGGTCCCTGGGGTACAAGCTCTGCGTTCCCCAACGGGTGGGTGGGTTTTCAGTGGGGCGGGTAGGGCGCAGCTTTTGCAAGATGCGTTCTTACGTAGCAAGGGGTTGCCTGTTCCTGATTGGATGCGGGATGAGCAGACTTTGCAGGCTCTTAAGGCCGATTCGGAGCCTCATGTCTTGGATGTGCAGTTTTCTGAGCGCGAGTTGAACCTGGCTCTGGACTCCACTCCGGATGGTGCTCCAGGTTTAGATGGGCTGCCTTTCATTGTGTTTCGCCATTTGCCACGTTCGGCTAGGTTGCGCTTGTTGGAACTCTTCAACAGGTCTTGGCTGTCGGGGCTAGTTCCTGTTTCTTGGCGGGAGGGTGTGATTTCTCCGGTCGTTAAGCCGGGGAAGGACCCTACTGATGTTAGCTCGTATCGACCGATTACGCTTCTCCCTTGCATGGTTAAGATCTTTGAGAGGATGGTGGCACGTAGGATTTCTGGTTTGGCCGAGTCGGAGGGGTGGGTGTCTCCCTGTCAATTTGGGTTTAGACCTGGTCGTTCGGCTTTGGAGGCTGTGGTCTCTTTGGAGGCGGCGGCCCGTAATGGGTTGGCTGACAGGCAGGTGGTGGCAGGGGTCTTTTTGGATGTGGAAGGGGCATATGATGCTGTGTTTGCATTGGCTTTATTTCTTCAACTTCATGCTTTGGGTTTGCGAGGGAGGGCCTTGGGTTGGCTGGTTGCGTACTTAGGGGAGCGTTGGGTTCGTACTAGGGTGGTGGGAGGTTGGTCCCTGCCTGCACGGATGACTCGTGGGTTGCCGCAAGGTAGTACACTTAGCCCTGTGTTGTTTCTCCTTTTTATGGAGGGTCTTGCCCGTAGGTTGCGGTTTCGTGTGAGTAGGTGGTTTTTTGTGGACGATATTGCTCTTTTGGGTGTGGCTCCTACGGCAGAGGCTGTTCGTCGGCGGCTTCAGGCTGCGATTGAGCGGGGTGCAGCTTGGCTGGCAGCGCGGGGTCTGCGGTTCTCGTCCTCCAAGTCAGAGGTCTTGGTGTTTGGTCGGAGGCGCAGGCCATTAGTTGGGGCCATTTATGTTAACGGTCAGCCCCTTCGCGTGGTTACGGAGGCTAAGTACCTTGGTGTTACTTTTCAGGCGTCCTTGAGTTGGAGGGGTCATGCGTTACATCTTGCTGGGGCCATTCGGCGGAGGACTGCAGTGCTGCGTCGGGTTGTAGGGACTGACTGGGGGGGCGCGTCTGAGGCTCGGTTGACGTTGCTGCGGGCTTTTGTTCTGTCAGTCTTTGAGTACAGTGGGGCAGTGTTGTATGGTGCGCCAGCCTCTTGTTCCGAGGTGGTTCAGCGTGCGTGCAATGCGGCTTTGCGTCTTGCGGTGGGGGCGTTGCCTTCGTCTCCTATTGGGGCTTTGTTAGTGGCTACGGGAGTTCTTCCTGTGTCAATTTGGGCTAGACGGTTGGCGAGGGGCGTGGCTTTACGGGTGCTGTCCAATGGGGCGATACGTGGGGAACATATCTGGGGTTTGGGGGTGGGTCGTCCCCGTTCTATAGGTACGCTGCGTGTTGGGTGTTTAGCTTTGGGGGATGTCGGTGCTCTTCGGTTTCCGCTGGTTGCTGCCTCGTGGGTGCAGGTTGTTTGGCATCGGCCTGACCTATCTCATTTGGTTTCTCTTCCAGGGGGTCACGAATTGAGACGTGGTGCTGCTGCGGCTGGGAGGTTTTTGGCTTCTTTGGGTTCTTGGGGTGTTTTCCTTCAGGTTTATTGTGATGGGGCTTTCGATGCTGAGTCGTTGGTTGGTGGTGTAGGGATAGTTATTCCTGCATTTCGGTGGCAACGTGGTTGGGCGGTTGGTGCTGCTGCCTCAGCTTATGCAGTGGAACTTGGTGGGTTGGCGTTGGCCCTTTCTGTCTTGGCTGATTTTGGTGTAGAGCGGGGAGTGGTTTTCTCGGACTGTGCGAGTGCTTTGGAAGCTGTGAGGAGGGGCTTAGCCGGGGTAGTTTTGACGGATCCGTTGGTGGGGGAGATCACTTCGTTGCTTTGGGGGGCCCACAGAGAAGGGAAGGATATCCGTTTGTGCTGGGTGCCTGGCCATGCTGGCGTGCCTGGAAATGAGGCTGCGGATGGGGTGGCAAAGGATGCTTTGGTGGGGCATAGGTTGGGTGGGTTGCGTTTGCGTTTGTTTGTTCGGCCTCGTGACTTGGCTTGGGTTCTCCGGGCAGCGGCAAGACGGGAGTGGGAGGTGATGTGGGGTCAGTTGGCTGCTGGGGAGCGTTACCGTAGGTTGCATGGACGTCCGTGTGGGAGGGGGGTGTCATATGGTCTTGGTCGGTGGGGAGAAAAGACGTTGTTCCGGCTCTCCTGCGGTCATGTTCCCCTGCGGGGGCATCTGGCGCGGTTGGGATGTGTTAGGGTTGGTCTTTGTTCCTGTGGTGTGGCTGAGGAATCCGTTGAGCATTTTCTTTTTGCTTGCCCGCTTTACGCTGTTCAGCGAGTCTGTCTCCTGGACGCTTTTCGTAAAGCTGGCGTTGTCCCTGCGTGGCCTGACTGCATTCGGCTAGGAGGGGGTTTGATTGTGCGTCACCTGCTGATCTACGTTCGGCGTACGGGTCGGCTGCTTCAGTGGTCCAGGTAGTGTGAAGCGTACAGCGGACTCTATCTTCATTGCAGGCAACAAGCTGTGGACACCGAAGATTGCTCGGGGGCCGATGACCTTGTAGTCCGGGCTCCCGTCAAATTTCAACAACCAACCAACCAACGGAAGCTAAAATTTTCGAAGTATCTTCTTTTGAATTTCATTGATTCAAAGCATTAATTTTTAAATGCTTCCTGCATCAGCTGGCCTCTACATTTTAAAATTGGTTGGAATATAGAGAAATTGCGATGGGTGAAATGAACCTCAAAACGGCTTGTTCTCTTGAATTCCCCACATTCTCAAAGGCCTATTCCATCAACAAAGAGGAAAGAAAACAGGTACGCTTACTGGATCGTCAATTCAGAAGATATTGTCTGGACAAAAAGAAAAACATGTTCGAGTGCCCGTTGGGAGGCAAGACTTCCATACAAGACCTTCCTAATCACCTGATAAAGCTAATATTTTCCTACTTAGAAGTGAGGCAAAGACTGCGTGTGGAGATGGTTTGCAGAAAATGGAGGCTCATTGGTAAGTTGCTACCTTGGACGAATCAAACTTTTCTTAGCTTCACGTCACTGTGTGAAGGAGACTTTAAGATTCCATACATGTTTCCAAACAATAAACTAAATGATCGCATCCTCCATTCTGTCTTATCTCGGTGTGGTTCAGGTCTGAAGGGCCTAGAATTAAGTTTCAAGCCTATCGACTATGTTACCATAACAGCCAAATCTTTGCTTACTGTCAGCCAGAATTGCCCAAATTTGGTGGACTTAAAATTGGAAGGTGTCCCAGTCATAAACGATGGCCTCATTTCAATTGCCAACGGATGTCTAAAACTCTGCGATTTTGATTTGTCTGGTGCAAGACATTGTGACTGCAGCGAAGGAGTCCTGGCCATCGTACGAAAGTGTGCACCGTTGAAGTCGTTGAAGATTCATGACCTCTTTTTGTCAGATGATTGGTTCGATATCGTCAACAGGAATCTGAAGGAGCTCAGTATGAGTAAATGCACACTTTCGTCGGCTGTGATCCAAAATCTGACCACAAATTGTGATTCACTGGAGATTCTTAAGTACGACTTTGATGCCATGATGAATGTTGATGTGGCAAAGCAGTTTGAAGTTTTTGACTACTTTCAAGAAACGCTCAAAGATCTGAAAATCCGCTTTGACCACGATGTGTCACACCATCTCAACTGGTGTGATGGACTGAAAAATGTACGCAATTTGCATACAATTTCAATTTACTATACCACATCGGTTAATGATGAACTGATGCACTTTCTTGCAACTGGGTGCCCGAAACTGGGCACGTTGGAGATTCCGGGCAGCGGCGTCACTGATCGAGGAACCAGAGCACTGGCGTCTCTTCTCAACTTGAGGAGTTTGGATGTTGGATACAATCATTACATCACTGACAAGGGACTGGAAAAAGTGGTTCAAGCGGGAAGACTGTTTAGGCTCTATATCAATTCAATGC
>JAQIVB010000060.1:0-12149 GCA_034698005.1 Lithobius nodulipes
GCGAGATGCAGTCTTCCTACTAATGCCTAAGTACTTCTGGACCTCTCCTGGCATCATGGGCATCTGCATGGCTAGGGATGAGATCGATTCTCGGATGTGACTTGTCTGATCGACCTGAAAGAGTTCCTTTGCTTCAATGGGTACGATGATCGTCTATTTACTCGGAAGAGTTCATTTGCTTCAACGGGTGCGAAGATCGTCGCTTTACCTGAAAGAGTTCCTTTGCTACAATGGGTACGATGATCGTCGATTTACTCGGCACCCATTGAGGCAAATGAACTCTTCCGAGTAAATCGACGATCATCGTACCCATTGAAGCAAATGAACTCTTTCAGGTAAATCGATGATCTTTGCACCCATTGAAGCAAATTAACTCTTTTAGGTAAAGCAACGATCTTTGCACTCATTGAAGCAAATGAACTCTTTCAGGTAAAGCGATGATCTTCGTACCCATTGAAGCAAATAAACTCTTCCGAGTATATAGACGATCATCGTACCCATTGAAGCAAATGAACTCTTTCAGGAAAATCGACGATCTTCGCACCCCTTGAAGCAAAATCGACGATCTTCGCACCCCTTGAAGCAAAATCGACGATCTTCGCACCCATTGAAGCAAATGAAGTCTTCCGAGTAAATAGATGATCATCGTACCCATTGAAGCAAATGAACTCTTTCAGTTAAAGCGACGATCTTCGTACCCATTGAAGCAAATGAACACTTTCGGGTAAAGCGACGATCTTCGCAACCATTGAAGCAAATGAATTCTTCCGAGTAAATAGACAATCATCGTACTCATTGAAGCAAAGGAACTCTTTCAGGTAAAGCGACGATCTTCACACCCATTGAAGCAAATGAACTCTTCCGAGTAAATCGACAATCATCGTACCCATTGAAGCAAATGAACTCTTTCAGGTAAAGCGACGATCTTCGTACCCATTGAAGCAAATAAACTCTTCCGAGTAAATAGACGATCATCGTACCCATTGAAGCAAATGAACTCTTTCAGGAAAATCGACGATCTTCGCACCCATTGAAGCAAAATCGACGATCTTCGCACCCATTGAAGCAAATGAACTCTTTCAGGTAAAGTGACGATCTTCGCACCCATCTAGGACAGGACTTGAGTCACTTCAATTGAGAAGTTTGAGGCAGGATCTATTCGTCACGTATGCTAGCCTGCACGGCAACTTTGACATTGACTCTACAAAGTTTTTTTTACCATCAGAACACTGTCCAAAACTAGGGGTCACAAGTATAAACTGGTTGTGAATAAAGCAAGATTAGATTATAGGAAATTCTTTTTTTGCTAACCGAATGGTTTTTGTCTGGAATAACTTGCCGGAAAGTATTGTTAATGCACCATCATCATTGTCCTTTCGGCATCGTCTTGTCCAACACAACTTGTTTAAATTTTTAAATGGTCAACTATCCTTTTAATTTCCCTCGACCAGAGACTTCATGTCTTAGAATTTTTACTTGGAACCAACTCCATGGTAGGCAAAGCAGTCTGCTTTCATTCGCGTTTTAAAAAATTCGGGTTCTTTTATATCTTACAACATAACTAGGGTGAGGTGTTAGTGGCTTTTGCCCTTCCTCTTCCTTTCCGCTGTAGAGTGGATAAACTCATTGATTCATTCATTAGAGCATATGAACTCTTCCGAGTAAATCGACGATCATCGTACCCATTGAAGCAAATGAACTCTTTCAGGTAAATCGATGATCTTTGCACCCATTGAAGCAAATGAACCCTTCAGAGTAAATCGACGATCATCGTACCCATTGAAGCAAGTCAACTCTTTCAGGTAATGCGACGATCTTTGCCCCCATTGAAGCAAATGAGCTCTTCCGAGTAAATAGATGATCATCGTACCCATTGTAGCAAAAGAACTCTTTCAGGTAAAGCGACTATCTTCCCACCCATTGAAGCAAATGAACTCTTCCGAGTAAATCAGTACCCATTGAAGCAAATGAACTCTTTCAGGTAAAGCGACGATCTTGGAAGAGTTCATTTGCTTCAATGGGTGCCAAGATCGTCGCTTTGCCTGAAAGAGTTCATTTGCTTCAATGGGTACGATGTTCGTCGATTTACTCGGAAGAGTTCATTTGCTTCAATGGATGCGAAGATCGTTGCTTTACCTGAAAGAGTTAATTTGCTTCAATGGGTACAAAGATCATCTATTTACCTGAAAGAGTTCATTTGCTTCAATGGGTGCGAAGATCGTCGCTTTACCTGAAAGAATTCATTTGTTTCAATGGGTGCAAAGATCATCGATTTATCTGAAAGAGTTCATTTGCTTCAATGGGTACGATGATCGTCGATTTACTCGGAAGACTTCATTTGCCTCAATGGGTGCCGAGTAAATCGACGATCATCGTACCCATTGAAGCAAATGAACTCTTCTGTCACAGTTTTGCATGCTGATTATGCTAATGAACATTTATTTACATAATTAACATACGTCCTAACGTATGTGAATAACAATGAATCTTTTTACCGTTATTATGAATAATGATGTATGTATTCTTAAGTACTATAATTGTTATGAAGTATATACAGATATTGGTGAATATCCCAAGTCAGGGAATATAGTACACATTTCTTGAGTCATTGAACTAGACACGGAAGCCGGATGCAAGGCTCCTAGAGTAACCTCAATTACACAATAAGGAACCTGTTACCATTTGTTTCAGAGGATTGAGTTTGAGTGGATTTAATGTTGTACCAGATATCATGATTCTATCATGGACTATGTTAAGATGCAATCAATGTACGTGTCGATGCAGTCAATAAACGATTAACGTCAAATTCACAGATCTTCTATTTATTATGTATCCGTGAAGTAAAACTATAAATAATACACACCCGCAATATAAAGTAACCTACCGCTTGTCTTGCATTAATCGTTGTGTAGAAATGATTATTACACGCAGTTCAACAACAAGTAGTAGCAACTTGTGATATTGCACTAGGCCTATTTAAATCTTAATGAGCGCTGCCATTTTGATATTGGCAACGGCGCCACCTCGTGTTGAAATTGACAACCACGATCTCCATCTTGGAATATTAGAGAACATTACGATTTAGGCTTACGTAATTCAAATACAAATCCAGCTTTACCAAGTTCATACCCAATACAATTGCATGTTCACACTTAGAATTCGTCAGCACTTACAGTCTCCTAATTCGTAGGCACACAAATGCAGTTTCTCCCTTCTAAACAACATCAATCGATCCTGGATAACCTGGCATCATAGCTCAATATGCCATTCTCAACTCAGCCACCATTTCTCCTCCTAATACCACAACAATATAGAGCGTATTTAACAATACATCCGCGCTATTAATGATAATCTAATTTACAGCCTAACAATGCTGAATAACCCCAATGCATAACAATTACGTTACGCGCTTCACTTCAATATAATGCAGCTTTCGTATCACTCCACAACAATGTGTAGACGTGTGATTTAACTAATTTATTACAGCTGCATAACCAATTTGTTGTAATGAGCACGATCAAGCCCCAGAATGTTAATTGAACTAATTCATCAAATATACGATCATAGAACATTTCACAGACTAATTTCCTCAATCAGTTATACAGTATGCTTGCCTGATCCCATATGGATCCATGCATCTATCTGACAATGCATTCCATTCAGATTTCCATGAATCTGTCTCTCTTACATTACCAATGTAATGCTCTGTGGTGACAATACTCCCACCTGATTGGGAAATCTCTGTGAGCAGAGCGTGGTACAATTCCTTCGGCCTTTTTGACCTCATCATACCAAACTCTGTCATCACATTATCCATCTTATTCTTACTAACACTTTTAGTCATAGCATCTGCCATAAGAAATTTTCCTGGTACATGTTTCATAATGATATTGTATCGTTTAATACAATCTTGCACAAACGCAACCTTTCTGCGAAAGTGTTTGCTGCGGTTTACGTCTCCTATGCTATGCAAAAGATGTAAAGCTGACAGACTGTCAGTTTCAAGCCGCATTACACTTTTATTGTAAGGTAACAATTCATCTAGCAAACCTTGCACCCAAATCATTTCTTTGATTGCTTCACACTGAGCTGAAAGCTCTGCCTCAGCAGACGACAACGCAACAATCATTTGCTTCCTGGTTTTCCAGGCTACGGGATTTGATCCAAGTTGAATCAACCAACCATCAAATCCCTTACCATCTGACTGCGTTGACCAGGAAGCATCAGATTGTGCACAAATATTAAGATTATCACACTTTTTAAAGGTAAAGTATAGTCAACAGAACCCTTTAGGTATCTCACTATTCTTCTCAAACCATTCATGTGAGCATGTGTCGGAGAATTCGCATAACAACTGGCCAAAGTAGAAGAAAATGCGACGTCAGGTCACGTGCTCCCAGCAATATACATCAATGAACCAAGAAGTTCGCGATAAACAGTTTCATCTGCACTTGGACTATCTTTAAAGTTGTCCATATTTTCTCCAACACTCAATGGACTATTTACAGGATTAGCTGTTTCCAAGTCAAAACGTTTTGCCACTTTGTTGATGTAATGTTCTTGGGATAAACGTATCACATCATCTTCGCATCTAACTCCACACGAGAGAATACACAGGGATCCCACTTCGATTGTTTCATCCCAATTGCAGACAACACTTCAATGTATTTGATAAACCAAAGCCTTCCGCTCTGGCGGCAACCATACAGGCCTTTTATCAATTTACAAACTGATCCATCATTTTCAAGCTTATAGCCATGTGGAGCCTCCATATAAATATCGTCCCCAGGAGGCATCTCACCAAAAAGATAGGCTCCTACGACGTCAACAACTCTTATTTTGTAACTTTTTGCTACAGCTATAGAGAAGAGGATCCTGATGGACTCAGGTCGTACCACTGGGCTATACGTTTCGGTGAAATCAACACCGGGTTTTTGCCCACAGCCCACGGCAACAAGCCTGGCCTTAAACTTATCAAGGCTTCCATCAGGATGCCTCTTCTTTACGAATATCCATTTGCTTCTTATAGTTTTTCTGTCATTAGGTCTTGGAGATTCAACCCACACCTGCCTTTTCTTCAGATTATCAAGTTCAATATCAATGGCTTCTTGCCATTCTTTACTTTCAACGCCTGATATAGCTTCTGCATATGAACTTGGTATCACATCTGAAATGGGTTCATGAATATCTCCAATTCCCGACGACTGAAAAACTCTACTAGTAGAAGCAGGCATATCATTGAGGTCACCCCTAGAATTAAATTGCTTATCCTTGGGTAATATTGACTGAACACCACTTGCCCCCAAAAAAAACATGCTCATTTGCCTGTTGATTTTCTTTGCTTACAGCACCATCGATGCACGCACTGAATTCTGACACTGCGTTAGGTATATCACTATCTAGATTTATTCCAGATAAATTATGCTCTGCATTTTCACCCACACACTTCCGTGTTTCATTTAAATCAAACAGCATTCCATTTGTTACTAACTGACAATCTTGAGACAAAAATAACTCAGGTGGTTCTCCTCGTAATCTTCTGGAGACTCTCGTTGGCTGACTTTCACCACGTATTATACTAGGTTGTGTCTCCAATCTGGGATTGTCCTCTTCAGATTTAGACATTTGTGCATCACGATTTGTTTTTGTTGAAGTTGATGGCTCAGAATGACCATCGTCTGCCTTCTCATTTTCAGCAGGATTATCGTGTCCTCCATCTTCACCTTCGTCTTCATCTTGACTGCTCGATTCATTGGAATTAGAATCCACATCCGGTTCCCATGCTTCGAAATTTGACTTTTCCCAATGGTCAAAAGCGATCTCATCATGTCCCGTGCCCATGTGAATGTCCCAGCCGTTTACTTTATCCACAAAACGTACATGACGAGCAGCGTATATGTCTCCATTTGTGACATCAAAGAGAAGGTAAGACCGTGTACTCAAGTCGTATCCAACGAAGATACTCTTGCGTCCGATGGGATTAAACTTGCCAATTCGCTTCTTTTTCAGCCCATAGGCCAAACAGCCAAATCTGTGGAGGTGAGAAAAAGACGGTTGTCTCTCGTGCCAAATTTCTAGAGGGGATTCATCTGTTTCCTTCCTAGGTATCGTGTTGTAAAGATAGCATGAACAGGCCACTGCCAAAGACCAAAACGTGATAGGCAGATCAGCACTTCTTATCAAGCATATCGCAGACGTGACCAGCGTTTGGATTGCCCGCTCAATCACGCCATTACTTGAGGGACAATAAGGCACTATTTTGTCCACTCTAATACCCGTTTCCTTGCAGTAATTAATGGCTTGTGTCCACTCGAGTCCATTATCAAGCTTCATGCGCTTGAGAGTACAGCCAGTTTCCTTTTCACGAGCCTTTATACACTCCACGAGTTGAGTTGACGCTTCTTTCTTGCTTGACAACATATGAACGAAATATCTCCTTGTAAACAAGTCCGCAATAACAAGGAAATATTTGGCACCGCCAACCGATTCAGGGTTTATTGGGCCACAAAGTTCCACGTGCCACTCGTCCATTTTGTGTGTCACTTTAGTTAGTCCAATTGGCTTGAACGGTAATCGTTTACTCTTGCACTCTAGACAAATGGTACAATGTTTCACAAGATCCAGTACAGATTGTCCTCGTTCAGTTGACCATCCGCATTTCAGCATCAATTTACGCATTCTATCTGCTCCAGGGTGCCCCAATCTTTCGTGTAACTCGACGAGAGTCCAACCGTTGGGTCTCTTCACTAGGTACGTCACTTCTTGTTGCTCAACGTCAATTTCATGGAGGTCATCCCTATTCAATGCAATGCCTATGGATTTCTGCTGAATAAATGTCTTGATGCTTTCAACATCGGCTGACGGAACCATATAAGCTTTCGTAGGAGAAAATAAAGTCCAGTAACCCATTTGTCCCAATTGATTAACAGATAATAAATTATCACGCAAGTTATCAATTGCATACGCTTCACCAAAAGAACAGGCAGATCTTTCTCCATTAGCATCCCGTATCAAGCCTTGTAACTCACCCTTAGTTGTTGACATCATATGATCACCTTCCGCTGCAAGATCAAGCTTCTCACGAACTTTCACAGGTCTGGTTAGTTGCCTTGCGTCCCTTACACATACAACCGTCGCGGCACTATCCAGAAGAAAGCGCCCCCTGCGATTTACTGTGCTTGCACGGTCATTTACAACCATTGCCTTTTTCCCAGGTGTATTCACTTGCTTGACTACTTCAGGCTGCGTCGGATTTTGGCATTCATTTTTGAAATGCCCTTCTAGGCCACAACCGTGACAGAACTTTCCCTTTTGAAAGTTCATTTGTCTAAGCTTGTCTGCAGTACACATCTTCAAAAGGTGCGACTCGGACCTGCAGGTCCAGCACTTCCTGAATTTTCTTTTCGGAACAGATTTCACCTTGGCTGACTTGTCTTTGGGTAGCCCATCCAGTTCTGCGTCAAAGACGCTCGGTTTCGCCGTTCTTTCAGTTTCGTCCGCCAGAAATTGTTCTCTTTCGACGAGAGCTGACTCCACAATATCCAACGTGACTCCGGTTGACAGTCGAAGGGCCTCAGTGGTCATCTCGAAACCCTGTCTTCTGATCCCTTTTAACGTATAGTATACTGCTTCGGCATCTGTTATAATCTTGCCGACTCCATTACACAACGTTAAAATGGTCCTGATTCTTGTTAAGTAACTTTGACAGTCTTCTGTTTGCAACCACTTGACTTCCGCCAGACGATCGAAAAGTCTAATCTTCTGCGCATGTGTGCTTGCGCGGTGTCTCTTTTGGATGCTCTCCCACACAACTTTGGCACTGGATGAACCTGAATACGGCCCAAGTTCCAAGCTTGATATAGTCTGGAACAGGAAAGCTAAAGCTTTCCTATTATGTTCTTTCCATGTCTTAAGTGCTGCTTCAGCTGCCGCATCACCTCCAGGTGGTTCATCGGTCGTCAAGGCTTCGTCCCACCCTTGCCCCTTGATGTAACCATCTACGCGGGTCCGCCAAGTTTCGTAGTTTTTAGATGTAAGTGATTCAATTCCTTTATATGAGGTATTCCTACTTGCATCCATGGTCTTCTTGGGTTGTACTGTTACAAATTGTTCTTGCGGAAAAGACTCACTACTGCACATATATTACTGTTACGTGGTCGCTGAAATAATTTGTCCAATTTCACACCACTTACTATTTGACAGTTTGTTACAAATGACACTGCACGTCACTCAGTTATTAAAAGTTTAGTATACACTTCTTGACAGCAACTTCATGTTTGTGACTAAGTTTCAGACGAATTGTACCCTTCGGCGATAATGTTCTTACTTTGATAACCCTGTGTACCAATCAATAATGAACAGTTTCTTCAATTACGATTGCTCGTCAAACAGTCAACTTATCTGTAGTTTCTATTGTAGATACTTCATACGTATACGAATATTTCCACAGCTTGTATTGTATTAACACGAACACAACTACTTTGCACCGTAGCCCACTTCAGCTACTCACAACGCCGTACTTCACTTATACGTCTCGTAGCTTCAGATCTTCATTCCTAGCGCCTTCATAATTACTTCTACACTTGCATCCACATCCAACTTCATGTAACCACCCACCAGCTTTTTGCTACCATAAATGTTATAAATTTGTTTCAGAGGGCGTGGTATGGATGGTACAAGCGATGTACCGTGTATGGTAATTCATTCTTGCACTTGTATAAATTGAATTTATCGTAAATGTTTATACCAGTAATAAACGATCATGTACGAATTCACAGTTCTTCTTTATTACGAAAACGTGAACGTAAAACATTTAACGCAACAAACCCACAATATCTGGCCAATTACCACTTGTCTAGCTTAAAATGCCATGTATGATTGGTTAGAATACACGAAGCTATGATAAGCGATAACGACTTTCAGTATTGCTCTAGGCCTACTTATTTTCCTATGTACGCTGCCATCTTGCATGTGACAGTGGCGCCATCACGTGTAGGTGTCGAAAACCTCGATCTCCATCTTGTGATCTCGAATAACATTACAGAATAGGCCTACGTACTCCAAATGCAAATTCTGCTACACCAAAGTTCCCATCAAAAGTCATTGCATGTTTACAGCTATCAGAAGTTTACACTTACAGTCCTCTTATTCCGTAGGTACACAAATGCATCCCAACTAGCTTTGCAACTTCAGACAATCTAGGAACAACTGGCATCTTAGCTCTATCTGACATTTTTTTTATACGGTCAACATATCCCACACACGTGTTTAGCCTCAACCAAACTTTTACGTATATAACAATACCGCTACGCTATCAACGTCTGTTAAACTTGTTTACTACTTAACAATACAATATTTCTCTAAATTACGACAATTACTTTATGAACTACGCGTCAGCAATAAAGGACTTCCACAACAATGTGCAGACGTATGTTTTAACTGACTTATTAGCACAGCGATTCTATACTATAGAAATGAACACGATATATCCCCTGAACGATGAGAATACTTATCTTTCATATAAACTTTCAAGATATTTATTTACAGATTGATTTCACTAATCACACATATACGCAGCTTGTCTCATCCCATATGGATCCATGCATCTATCTAATAATGCATACCACTCATATTTCCATGAATCAGAATCCATTATTTCACCTAAATAGTGATCTGCGGTAACAAAACTCCCACTTGATTGGGAAATCTCTGTGAGCAGAGCGTGGTACGATTCTTTCGGCCTTTTTGACCTAACCATACCAAACTCTGCCATCACATTGTCCATCTTATTTTTGCTTACACTCTTAGTCATAGCATCTGCCATAAGATACTTCCCAGGTATATATTTCATGAGAACATTGTAACGTTTTACGCAATCTTGAACGAACGCAATTTTCCGACGAAAATGCTTACTGCGGTTCACGTATCCTATACTACGCAATAAATGTAATGCTGACAAACTGTCAGTCTCAAGTCGCATTACACTACTATTATCAGGCAGTAATTCATCCAACAAACCACGTACCCAAATCATTTCCTTCACAGCTTCACATTGAGCAGAAAGCTCAGCCTCTGCTGAAGACATCGCAACAATCCTTTGTTTCCTGGTTTTCCAGGCTACGGGATTTGATCCAAGTTGGATTAGCCATCCATCAAATCCCTTGCCATCAGACTGCGTCGACCAGGAAGCATCAGATTGTGCGCATACATCTAAATTATCACACTTTTTAAATACTAGAGAATAATCAGCAGATCCCTTAAGATATCTTGCAATTCTCCTTAAACCATTTAAATGTGCCTGTGTTGGAGAATTGGCATAGCAACTGGCAAGAGTGGAAGAAAAAGCAACGTCAGGTCGTGTACTTCCAGCTATGTACATTAACGAACCTAAAAGTTCACGATATGCAGTTTCATCTGCGCCAGAGCTATCCTTGAAATTGTCCATATTCTCCCCTACACTTAAAGGACTATTGGCAGAGTTAGCAGTTTCTAAACCAAAGCGTTTCACAACCTTATTGATGTAGTGTTCTTGGGATAAACAAATTTCATTTTCTTGACATTTAATTTCCATTTTCAAATATGAACCCATGTATGCTTCTTTCACTTCTAATTGTTCATTCAATTGTGAAAATTAACTGTCTAAATGAATATCTGTTCCCATACACATTGTATCATCTACGTGGATACCCACTGCGGTCAATTCATCATCAGGTTCCACTCGAAGAAAAACACAGGGATCCCACTTAGATTGTTTCATGCCTATGGCAGACAACACTTCTGTATACTTGATAAACCAGAGCCTACCGCTCTGACGGCAACCATACAACCCTTTTATCAATTTACACACTGACCCCTTGTTTTCAAGCTTATAACCACATGGAGCTGCCATGAATATTTCATCTCCGGGAGGCATTTCCCCGAAAAGATAGGCCCCAACGACGTCGACTACTCTGATTCTATAACACTTCGCTACAGCAATTGAGAAGAGGATCCTGATGGATTCAGGCCGTACCACTGGGCTATACGTTTCGGTGAAATCCACACCGGGTTTCTGCCCACAGCCCACGGCAACTAGCCTGGCCTTGAACTTATCAAGGCTTCCATCAGGATGCCTCTTCTTTACGAATATCCACTTGCTTTTTATAGGTTTTCTATCAGCAGGTCTTGGAGATTCTACCCAAACTTGCCTTTGTTTGAGATTTTTAAGCTCAATATCGATGGCTTCCTGCCATTCCTTACTCTCAATACCAGAAATCGCTTCAGCGTAAGTATTCGGTATCACATCAGTAATTGTTTCATGAACATCTCCAATACCTGACGACTGAAAAACCCTACTAGTTGAAGCAGGTAGATCATTAAGGTCACCCCTAAATTCAGATTGTTTAATTTTGGGCAAAACTGACTGAACACTATTTGCCCCCAAAAGTACATACTCATTTTCCTGTTGAGCTCCTATTGCGGACACACAATCGACGCATTCACTTGACTCTGTAGATACGGTAGGTATTATACTTTCAGGTTTCAAACCTGATTGTGAATGCTGTGCACTTTTATCCACGCATATCTGCGTATCACTGATATCAATCAATACTTTATTTGCCATTGACCGGCAATCTTGTAGCACTTCAAACTCTGGCGGTTCACCACGTAATCTCCTTGAGATTCTTGTCGGATTACTTCCATCACGAATTTCACTGGACTGCGACTCCAATCTGGAATTGTCCTCTTCAGATTTTGACATTCGCTCCTCTCGTGTTATTGGAGTTGTAATAGACGTATCCACTTGACCTCGTAGTATATTACTCTCTACAGCTGAACCATCGGATCCTCCATCGTCATCTTCACCATCATCCTGGCTGCTTGATCCACTGGAATGGATTTCTTCTTCCGGTTCCCATGCTTCAAAATTTGATCTTTCCCAAGAGTCAAATACAGTGTCATCATGACCCGGCCCCATGTGTTTGTCCCAGCCGTTTACTTTATCAACAAAACGGACATGGCGGGCAGAATATATGTCACCATTCTCAACATCATAGAGCAGATACGACCGCATACTTAGGTCGTATCCAACGAAGATACTTTTTCTTCCAGTAGGACTAAACTTGCCGATCCGCTTCTTTTTCAGTCCATAGGCCAAACAGCCAAATCTG
>JAQIVB010000061.1:0-12135 GCA_034698005.1 Lithobius nodulipes
GATCAGAAACTGCAAAGGATTCAAATGAATCTTACATCGCCGATAAATTCCAGTGCTAGTTTGGTAGCGAATCCAGAACGAAACGCGTGCAGAATACATTTGTGAACACAGATCAACTGAAAAAACGAGATGAGCTGCCAGAAATGCGAGAAACCTGTAAATCCAGGTGATTTCACTACATGCTTCGGGGGATGTCAGATGAATTATCACTTTGACTGTTCAATGAGGAAACAAACCTGGCAAAATAAATCTGCGACGGCCAAAAAAAATTGGAGGTGCGATGAATGCGCTGAACTGACGAAAAAAAGCCAGGATGAAGTGGAGATAAACGAACGTCCTTCGGAAAATCATAATCCAGGAAAAAGTAAACTCGATGTGCGGACAGAGCAAACTCTACAGGAAACAAGGGATGCACGAAACGCAAGTGCTGCAAAGAAAACTAATGACAATTACAGTGTGGAAAAAGAAATAGCTGAAATAAAAAAACTGCTATTCACGATTAGTATGGACATGAAAGATTTAATGGAAATGAAGAAAGAAATGAAGGAAATCATTAAATCAGTGGACTTTATAAATAAGAATATGGAAGATTTAAAAAAAGAAAATGCACAAATGAAGCAGGAAGTGTCTATGTTAACAAATAAAATCCAGAAGATGGAGCTTGACATCACAAAATGCACGAAAGTAACACAGGATGTAGAAGGAATCAAAACGGAGCAACACGAACAAATGCAATACATGCGAAACCGAAACATTGAGATCGTTAACGCTGACACATGTAATGGAGAAGACATCAAAGAAACAGTGAGAAGAATCGCAAAACAGTACGAAATTCACAACTATACCGAAATACAAATTGATAAAGGCCACAGAATCCCAAATCGAAATCAAAGTAAAGTGCCATCAATTGTGGTACAGTTTAAGACCAGAGAAAACAGGGATGAGTGTCTGGAAAATAAAATAATAAAAAAAGTGGTAACAAACGATGACTGCTTCTCGAACGGAAATGGAGGATGAATCTACATTAACGAGCACATGACTCCATATTATAAGCAGCTGTTTTGGAAGACCAAAAATTTTGCAAAACAAAACAACATTAAATTCACATGGTTTCGTGACGGGAAAATAAGAATCAGGAAAAATGAGGGAGACAAATTTGTGAAGATAATTCGAAGTGAAGAGGATCTCACATTAGATGGCTGATGAAAACATCTTTATTAACTTAATTGCTAAGAGTTTTACAGAAGTACCACTACTTATTACGGAAACTAGTGCTACTGAGAAACTGAAACTTATTCACCTCAATATACGCAGTTTGCGGAAAAACTGGGATATGTTTACCTTTGAACTTTCACAAACCAAAGCTAAGTGGGACATAATATTATTAACAGAAATAAATATTAAAGAGAATGAAATGTGCCTTTACAAGTTGGATAATTATGTACAAGTTGGCAATGCTAGAGAAGAAACAAAATTTGGAGGAGGAGTAATGCTATACATAAAAAATAAATATGCCTATGACTGTGAAAAATGTAAGCTAGGCACGGATGACTGCTTAGTTGCCAAAATTGAATGGAAAAGTTTTGAAATTGTCATTATTTTGCTTTATCGTCAGCCTAAAACAAATAAAAAAAATTTTGTTAAAGAATTAGTAAACCTAGTACGTAACTACGATAACTGTAAAAATGTAATTATTGCCGGTGATATGAACATCAATATTCTGGATGGGAAGGTACAGAACACCAGCCAGACGAATAGGTGCGATTATTACGAGACTAAAATGGCACATATGGGATTCACCCATAAGATAAATTCCGTGACGAGGGAAGAAATTAAGAACCATAAACTAACACAGTCATGTATTGACCATATACTAGTTAAAAGCGATAAAATGGAATCTAAGGGTATGACGATTGTTTCTGATATATCTGACCATTTTTGCACGGCGCTATTTATGGAGGAGAGCAACACAAAGGTGAACGAAGCAAATCAAATAAATAAGGACAACAGAGTTCTGTATGACACAAAGAAAATTATTAACCAATTAAATAATATTGACTGGGACATAATAAAACAAATTCATGACCCTGATAAAATTGAAACTCAAATCAAAAATATTTATACAGAATGCGAATTAAATAATAACCAAAAGAAAAACTGTGATAAAAAAGAATATAATAAAACATGGATTTCGGTAACACAATTAAACTAATAACTGAGAAAAATATACTTTTGAAGAAATTATTTCTAGTTCTCATACTGATTTCTGCTGTATTTAGAAAAATTGCCCTTCATGTTTACGACATCAGCACCTAGATTCAGCGTTACAATGACCTTATATTTTCAACGTAGAATAAACCTATTTTTATGATCCAGATTTACAGTCAGTTTTATTAAAATGTCTCTGACGAGTTTTCCGAGTGTTAACATGTTATCAATGCAGAGTACTTGTAAGTTTAATGGGGAAAAAAGTTTCCTGCTGCAAAAAATTGGTGGTAACTACTACACCATTTAAGATATTACTCATAACAACTTATAGTTGAAGTCGTAGACTTGTTTCGTAAAGTATACATGTTGCATGCATTGTATGCTGGGAACCCTTATTATTTAATTTATTTAAAATGGTATAAAGTTCAGAAACATCACCAGTACAAGCATAATGTCTTTTTCCTAACGGCATTAATAAATACCACTGACGAAAGTTATTAATATTTGGACTTGCTACAATGTTTTTATATTCACATCCTTGGAAAAGCATTACAACCTTCGCAAGAATTTACGAATTTATTGTTGTTGTTAGTATTTTAGGTTGTGTCGATATATTCTGTACGTCATTCGCACTCAATGCTGTACTCGTCATTTGTACGCTTTTACTGAAGAGGGACAAGTTTTGCCAGCCGTAAGTAGTAGTTTTTGGCGATCTTTTTCCCGGACGTTTCAAGCAGTGGAACCGCTGGGGCAGTGCAAGGCAGTGCTAGATGGGTGGCAGTGCCTAACTAGGCTGAATCGGTTCATGTTGCCTGTACTGGTGTGCTGAGCAACCCATCCATGTTGGGTTGGGTTGGGTTAGGTTGGGTTGGGTTGGGCTGGTTTGGGTTGGGTTGGGCTGGGTTGGGTTGGGTAGGGTTGTGTTGAACTGGTGTGGTGATCAATCTGTCCATGTTGTGTGTGGTGTTGGCCCATGTTGGTTGTGAGCTGAGTGAGACGTCTCGTATGCTGACCGTCCATGTTGATGTCTTGTACCATTGCGTGCCCTGTGTAGCCGCCGGCTAATGAGCGTGTATTCGGGCGGCAACTACTAAGCAAGTATGAGCCGTGCATGTCCACTCCCCGTGTTTTTTTATGGGCAATCCATGTATGGTGCTGTCCGATCCGTGTATGTTAACGGTTCACGTTGCAAGGCGGCCTTTTCCAAGGTGAGGTTCGTACCTCCACAGTGTATGTATGCTGGGCGATCTGCTCACAGTGCTAGTGGGCAATTCGTTCACGGTGTGTTGTTGTGTATGTTGTGCTTCGTTGTATGTTGCTGATTTGTGGTTGATTTGTGCAAAAACACCAACTATTTCCCGTATTCATTGTCCTGTTCGTTTGTTAGGTTGCCTTTCTGCACCTTTGCGTCTCTCTTCATTCTTTTCTTGCTCTGTCATTTCCTTCCTCCTTTTTCTCTTAGACTCTGTCTTTCGCAACCTTTCAGCATCTCTTTTCTTCCAGTCATAGAATGGCGTCGATCTTTCCTTTTTCTCAGTCTCGGCACTATTTTCATCTCGTGTACTTGTTGTCTTTCTTCCAATTTTCGTATTCGTACCGTATCATCGATGAATGGTTCCTTTTGTTTACAAGTAGCTTTTCTTTTTCCTCTTCATCGTTCACTATGTCCACGTTGGAGTCAAAGATTTCTTCTTCCTCAATTCATTGATGGATTTCCTCATTCCCGTAGGGGTACGTAAGTATACCGCAATCTCTGATGTGCCGCTTATCATCGTACGGACTAAGTAAAGCTTTTACCACGATAGTCGTACTTATTTCGTGGTTTTTGCTTTGAAATTTTCCCACGATCCTCTTTTCACAATGTGTTTCGCGAGACATTCTTGGTAATCGTCGTGGGTTACATATTTTTCAACGTAGTGGCTGTCGATGCCCCTCACTTTCTGTTTTTTGTTTACAGTCCTAAAATAGGAGGACATTTTTGAGTCCGATAAACAGCACGCCTCCTAACTCGTCTTTGAATTTCCCCAACACTTCTTTATTGTCCTTGGAAAACAATCTGTTGGATTCGTCGTAATTACTGGTGTCAAACCACTCGGCTCGATGTTTTTCCATATCGGCATAAACATCTTCCGTTTCGATCTAGTAAAGCAGATTGTTGTGTCCGTGTATAACAATCTAGCCTTAAGCTCACATTGCTTTCGTATTAAATCATGGTGACATTAGTACATCAGCAGTTTGGATTATTCTAGGATTGTGAAACCCAAGTATGTGGGAAGATCGCATTTCACCGTTCTGGATTTCTGTTGGAAAGTAACGAGCGACTCGCTCAAATCTTGAACGATTTCGTGTGAATTACCGAATTGTACTTTACCGCTTTTGTTTCGTCGCTAGCGAGTTTCACGGTAAGTGTGTTTTGCTTCTGCTCTAACGTTTTACCAAAGACTTATAAAAATCCTTCTCGAAACCGTTCATTGCTGCTTGCCATCGCTTCGTATTCCCTTTGATGTAACCTTCAACCAGACCTTCTGTTTGAATCGAAGTATACTAAGAACGTGTGTCAGTATCTGTAACTTTAGTGGTCCAAAAAAAACACCAGACAACCATCGGAGTCCATCACATATGGTCATCAGTCCCAGATTACTCTACCTATACATCAGAGGCCATGCTAGGCCTACATATCAAGAGGCCTTATTAATAACAGATCAAAGTTATCAATAAATAGGTAATTAAGATTTCCTACCTTATCAAAATAAATAGGCTTCTTACTGTTTTGGGAGGACTGGGCAAAACACAATAGAAATACACAATAATACCGCCCCTTTTTGATCAGTCCTCTGGAAATGGATACCCCATCGTAACTCTACAAAATCGTAACCTCTCTGAAAATACATAATTACATTGTTAATAGGTATATTCTTAATCACTAATTCTCATTGTAATAGGGCTTGTCTGAACCGTTCAAACGGAACTCGTGTCAACGGTTTTGTAAAAATGTCTGAAACATTGTCCTTCGTTGACACAAATGACAGTTCGCACAAATCAGTCGTCACAAACTCGCGCACAAATTTATACCTAATGTCTATATGCTTCGTGGCCATATGCTCTCTATGGTCTTTGGCATATGCAATGGCTGCTTCATTGTCCGAGTGAACACGTACAGGAAATACACTTCTTGTCCAAGGCAGTTCTTGGCAAATGGCTGTCAGCCATTTTACCTCCACGATCGTGTGCGAGAGTCCCACGAACTCCGCCTCCATGGTGGACAGCGCGATACATCGCTGTTTTTGTGCTCTCCATGTGACTGGTATTCCAGATAGTGTCCCTACATATCCAGACCACGACTTCCGGTCTGTTAAGCTCGATGCCCATGAACTGTCCGTGAAAAATCTCAGTATGGGATGGTTCATTGTAGGTTCGCATCGTATGCCTAATGTGCGAGTCGTTTTGGCGTATGCCAACACTCTTAGCAACAATTTCCAGTGCTCTAATGTAGGACTTGCATTGAACTGTGACAGAGCAGTCACCGCAAATAGGACATCAGGACGTGTCCTTGAGGCTAAAAACATCAGTGCTCCTACAAGAGATCGATACTGAGTGGATTGGACCGCCCCTATCTCCTGGCATCCACTTGGCTTTAAAGCAACTCCAGCGTCCAATGGTACGGTTACTTTTCGGGCTTCTTCCAGTCCAAAGTGGTTGACTAGTCCATCTATGTAATTCGATTGATGCATAGTCCATGTTTCATTCTTTTTAGTGAATTCAACACCTAAGAATCTTCTGAGTTCTCCTAGGTTTTTGACATCGTACTGTCCAGCGATGAGTCGGATAACTTCATCTCTGGTTTTCTCATCCTGGGCAAATATAGCCAAGTCATCTACATACACTAATATGACTGCTTTTCTGTGATACATGTAGATGCAGTTTGTCGCTCTGACTTTCGTGAATCCAAGTCCTTCAAACGTCTTATCCAACTCTTCAAACCACCTACGGCCAGATTGGTGGAGACCGTAGAGGGCCTTGTGCAGTCTCCAGGCTACGTTCTCAGACGTCCTATATCCTGGGGCAGGTTGAAGGTAAATCTCTTCTGTCAGATTGCCGTATAGATACGCGCATTTGACATCGAGATGGCAATGTGTCCAACCTAATAGTACGACTAGTAGGACAAAGAAAAATCTGACAAGGGTGAAAGCTATAACGGGGGAGTAGGTTTCAAAAAAATCAAACCCTTTTCGTTGTGTGTTGCCTTGAGCCACAAGTCTCGCTCGATATCGTGCAGGCTTTCCCTTCGTGTCTTCTTTGACGTTGTATACCCATCTGGATCCAATGACTTTCTTGCCTTTGGGCTTCTTCACCTCAGTATACACTCCTCGATCAGCAAGTGTCTTCATCTCTTCGGTCATGGCATCTTTCCATTCTGTAGACTGGGGAGAGTCAACGGCTTCTTCATAAGTCGTGGGGATGTGTGCTTCAGCACAAAAGGCTTCTGGATGAATTATTGGGTCTGGCTCCGCTTCTTTGGGTCCTTCCGTCATATTTGACTCTTCAAACGGACCATCATCGTCCGAATCATCATTCTCATCATTTGATAGCGGGGACTGAGGTGAGCGGAATAGGGGGCTTTGCACCCAGGACACTAAACTATCGGTGGTCCGCGCTGCTTGTTGGGGCGTCATTAGAGGTTCTGGTTCATTCTGTTCCACCTCATCGCCTTTAGCTTCAACGGTATTCTTGCTGCTGAAATCGAACTGTTTCATTTGAAATGGTATCTGCTTCTCTACGCAGTACTTCCCTACTTCTTTGATCGAATTCTTGCGGGGACCTCCGTTGTATCTGTAATAGATATCTGCTCGTCCGATTCGTTCCCCTTGTGTGCGTGTTACCACTATTCGTTCCCATCCAGGTGCAGGTTTTACCACTTGTTGCTCCTGTCTTGGCTCTGACGGGATAGTCGTTTGTAGCTCTTGCCGAGGTTCCTGTGCGACCTCGTGACGAATATCTACTGCTGGTCCTACTGCACCTTCTTCTGGTGGTTCCAGAGGTTCCTCTCTTCGGGTTACTCTACTTTCTGGTGGTAGAACAGAGTATACATCATCCAAGATGAATTCCAACACATCGTGGTTCTGGGCGTTCCGGAGTGCTTCCACTCCATTTCGTCGTTCGTCGAATCTGACGCTCTTAGTTTCGATTACTTTGATGCCTTCATCAGGGCACCAGACTCTATAGCCTCTTGTACGGAAAGCGTAGCCAATCAATACGCCCAATCTTGCTCGGGGATGTAATTTGGATCTTGGTCGTCGGTCTTCGTGAACAAAACATAAAGATCCGATTCTTCTCAAGTACGACACATTCGGCTTCCTTCCAAAGTAAAAGGCATTTGGTATTTCACCTTGAATACCCGAGTGTGCTGCTCGGTTCTTGATGTGTGCTGCGGTCATCACTAGTTCGGCCCACCAGGCTCCTGACAGCTTGGATGAGATGATCATTGTTCTTACGGTGTCTAGTAGAGTTCGATTCAGTCGTTCTGCTACGCCGTTCATCTCCGGGCTGTATACATTTGTTCTTTCGGCTCGTATTCCTAAGCGGGTCAGCTCCCGTTCGAAGTACCCTGCACAGTATTCCATACCGTTATCAGATCGCAGTCTTCTTAATTTCTTCCCAGTTTCTCGTTCTGCTTGGGCTAGGAATTCCTGGAATTTTTCAAAGGCTTGGTTTTTAGATTTCATCACGTAAATTGTGCATTTTCTTGAGAAGTCGTCTACAAAGGTAATAAAATACCGTGCTCCGCCATGGGAAGTAACGGGCATAGGTCCGCAGACATCTGTGTGCACTAGTTCCAACGGGGATTTGGCGCTTCTCTCACTCAAGGCTACATGCTTCGTCCTCGTCGACTTTCCAAGTCTGCATGCTTCACAGATTGGCTGGTCAGTTGTTAGTGGGTTGATTCCGTAGACTTTCTCGTCCTTCACCATCTTTCGGAGTGATTGAAAGTTTATGTGTCCCATCCTCTCATGCCATAAGAGGGGATCTGACTTTTGCTTGGTAGGAGCTGCGTTCTTCTTAGCTGGACTTCGATCCACCTGATCGGCCATTACAGGTTCTTTTCCCTTCTTTGCTGCTACCGATGCGTAGGGTTCTCTTGTTGCTCCCGGTTCCTCGTTGACTTCGGCATTCAAGGCTTCGGCCATCAGTTTACCTTTGATGAGGAAAAACTGTCCTTCCAGGTCAGCTTCCGCGTACACTTTTCCATTTGCATTGTGCACAGTAAGTCCTTTAGAGCTCGTTGAGATCTTTAATCCGTTCTGGAATATCTTTACGCCAGAGATTAAATTCCGTCTCATGTTCGGGGCATGTAGTACTTCTCGTAGAATCAGGCGTGATTCTCGGTTGCCGATCATGACGATTAGGTTTACCTCTCCAATACCACAAATCTTCGACGTGCCCTCGGCAAGTTCGGCGGGTTGGAACTGTACGGCTTTGTAGCTTGTGAACCATTCTCTTCGATAGCAAAAGTGATGCGTTGCGGCGGTGTCCAATGTCCATTCCATTTCCTGGGACGACGTCATCAAGGCTTCAACATAAAGTGCTGCAGCGTCATCTTGCTGTCTTCTCCCAAACATATGTTGGGTGTTAGCCGTTCCCATTTGATTCTTCTTGGGACTCGGGCAGTCACGTGCATAATGCCCTTTGCCGCCACAGGTATGACAATTGAAGCTTCTAACTTGGGATGAATCTCTTCGATTAGGGCTCGTGGTCTGCTGCCGACCTCGACCTCGGCTGGCGTTGCCTCTTGGACCACCTCTCCGGAATCGTGTTCTTCCATCATGCATTGATGATGTGTAGACAGTCGCTAAGTCGTTTGGTCCTATCTGATTTGTTGGGTTTCGACGTTCGAATTCGTTTAAAAGATGCTCTTTTATTTTGCTAGGGATGAAATCAGTGTCTGGTAAGGCATACAGTCGTTCTATAACAGAATCCCAGGCATCTGGTAGTCCACAAAGCATTTGGTACGCTAATTCTTCATCTGCGACATTCTTCCCGGCATCAGACAGATCAGTCACGGCATTCCGAAGTCTAGATAGATATTTGGCCATCGTTTCTCCATGGCCCATGGTCATCAATACAAATTCTTTACGTAAATGGCCAATTCGGGCTCTGGACTTTGGCTCGTAGACAGCAGCTAAAGACTCCCATGCCTCCTTTGCGGTGGTGCATGTCCGTATCAAAATCTTCAGGTCAGGTTCTAGGCCTAGGGCTATCGTAGCTAACGCACGAGTTTCCCTGAATTGAAATTGACGAGTAGCACCAGGATGTTTCTCTTCCTCAGCTGCTGTGGGCTTTACTTCGGGTGACTTGGTATCAATAAACCCTGCAAGACCCCGTTCTCCCAAAAACATTCTCATGTCAAACTTCCAGGTTCTAAAGTTTCTGTCGTTAAGCTTCGGGAAACGCAACGTTGCTCCACTACTAAAATCACCTTCATTCATCATAATGTGTGATAACTGCAATATGTATGTGGATGGGATACACCACTAGGCTACAACAACTACACCTATGTCACACTTGTACTCCCTTACTCCACTATACAATTCATATACCCCTAGTGCATGGACATTGCAAATCACTTTCTTTTGCAGGCTATCATTGTTCATTTGAATCCACATCCATACTATATTTCATAGAATATTTGCACTAGTTTAAACCTACTTCATAGCATTTCCATTTCTTCATAACATGTATCTTACAGGCAGTAGTCCTTGGGGTTTAATCTTCCTTCCCATTAAATAAAAACTGCATATATTATTTCATATAGGGCCTATGTCAAAACTCCAAAACTAACAGTTCATCAGTTCATTTTCCAGTGGTTACTCAAACTTGTCTCATGCAAATTCCAAATTAGCATATGAGGTGACCTCCAACTTTCTGACTCCAGGATTCAGACACCATTTTCATTATATTTCTTCCAAAATTGTCCTAACTCATTCATTAGCTTCTGGGCCCATAACCTTGTAAGTTTAGTGGTCCAAAACCTACTAAACCATTTGAGAGTTTAGTGCACTGGTGAATAGATTTAGGATATCAGGGAAAAACCTTGGGCAAGCAGGCAGTCCATAAATACACCACTCAAAGTTCTGGAGTTAATAAAGTTCACTTGATTGACTAATAATAAACTTACTTGTTTATTATCCATAGACATTCCATAAACTTAACAACACAGTTGCTCATCCTTCACGACAACCAAAGTAAAAATCCACACCACTGGTTAGACCACACACCATCTGACAGTCTCAGTATCTCACACCACACTCCAAGTGGCTCCAAAAAAACAACCAGACAACCATTATATATCACAGGCCTTATTAATAACAGATCCTACCTTTAGATTTCCTACCTTATCAGTAAATAGGCTTCTTACTGTTTTGGAAGGACTGGGCAAAACACAACAGAAATACACAATAACATTCACCAAGCCACAGTTTCCGTTCGTCGGATTCCGTTCCTGTTCTGATTCAGCTGTTTTCTCCAGTTGGCGATGTGTTGCTGATCTCATTCCCGACTCTACCAGACTCGACTGCTTGTCGGCGCATGCGCAATTCTCACGCTCCTTTGACCGCGGATCTGCCTGTGCTGTTCGCCGCTCGTCGGTCCTCAGAACGCCTGTTCGCCAGCCACGTGCGTCTATTCACCAATCCCGAACATCAGTTCGCCGTGATGTCTAGGGGTTCGCCGATCACTGCTGCTGTGATGCCTAGCATTCGCCGCCCACCGTCCTGTCATGCCTACGTGTTCGCTGCCGTGATGCGTAGGAGTTCGCCGCCGTAATGCCCCAGCGTTTGCCATTCACCACTGCTGTAATGCCTAGGCGTTCGTCACTGCCGGAATCCCTAGATGTCCCACGTTCACCGCCCCCGTAATGCACAGGCCTTGCGCCATTTACCGCCGGCATGATGTCATGACCTGCACTGCTTTGCTGCCGCCGTGATGCCTCGGTGTTCACCGCTACAGTGAAGCCTAGGCTGCGCCGGTTGCCGCCACTGTGATGCCTCGGTGGACTCGGGGACCCTGCTGATTCCGTCTTTCGTTTGGTAGATTCTTGCTTTGCTATGCCTACAGCCACGCTCTCAGAGGGAGTTTCGTCAGACGCTACCCTTCCTTTTCCATCGAAAATCCCCGCTACTCCACTCGGAATCTACGCCACCCCACTCGGCGGTCAATCTACAGACACCACTCCGGAAGATTCTACCACCTGATCATCGATCTTCTCAGCAGATCTCGACACTACTCGAGCTTGCGGAGGCTACTCACGTTGTTGTGCTGTCGCTTTTCTTTCCTGTACTTCTCACCATCACAGCGGATTTGATGTCACGCCGGGACAGACCTGTACCTGCTGAGTGGATCCTGCAGCCGCCCTGCTGCCGGTCTCTTCAACCTCTGGGGGATTCCTTTAGTAGACCTGTTCTCTCCGAGCCGGAATGCCAGGCTGAAGATGTGTGTCCCTGGTTCTGGGTCCACTGGGTTGGGGAGTGGACACACTGGCCATGACTGACGTGACGTGGCTGCGTACCTATTCCACCCATTAGCACTTCTTGCTCGGATGCTACTGAAGATTCACATATCCCTGGGTCTGTTTCTCTGATGGTGCCGGCGTGGCCGGCTCGTTCTTAGTTGTGCCACTGCTTGATCTTTTGACCTACTTCAGGGGAGGCTTCAGATGGTGGACGGGTCCCCTCCCTCACGGGGACCGCTCTTGTCGCCCGCTGCCAACGAGTCTTCATCTTCATGGTTGGCTGCTTTCGTGAGGTTCTTAGAGGCAAAAGGTTGTCGCAGGCGATTGTGGTCTGCTTCACCAAGTGTATCTGCCCCGGCCCCTTGCTTTACGATGAGAGTTCAGCTCCCATCAGGAGGGTTTGATGTGGTTCTCGGTGGGCG
>JAQIVB010000062.1:0-12132 GCA_034698005.1 Lithobius nodulipes
CGTCCATGCTCACCAACTTTTCCAAGGACACAGTGACGCGAAACCGAAAGTGCCCCGTGACAAAACAATGGACACAAATGGAGGTTCCCAGACCGGCCGTCATTGGACTCTACAACAGCAACATGGGTGGTGTTGATCTTGGTAACAAGAAGATCAAGTGCTACCGTAGGCGTATGAAGGGGTTTCGTTGGCCGCAGAAAGTGTTTTTTTACTTGGTGGACACTGTAATACTGAATGCACATATTTTGCATTCCAAGTGCAATCCAACAACGAAGTCCAAAGGCACTCATCGAAAGTATAGGGAGAGACTGTGTGAGCAGCTCATCGACAATAACACCTTTCGACGTCTCGCCCGTGAACCAATGCCAGCCCCTGAAATGAGACTCAACAGATTACTGGACCATGATCTTGGGAAGCTTCCCACGGCAAGTAAATGTCGAGTTCATTTGCAGAGGGTGACCACACAGTTCTTCTGTACAGTCTGCAACGTGAGGATGTGCCCAGTGCCATGTTTTGGACGCTACCACCACAAAGACAAATTTGAGTTTGACGACCCAGACAAACAAGAAAATGCGATGAAACAACCTGCCAAGCGTCGCAAATGAGTGTGCCAAACAATAGGTGCCAGTGTGCCAAACAATAGGTTCCCGTGTGCCAAACAATAGGTTCCCGTGTGCCAAACAATAGGTGCCGTGGGCCGTTTTGTGCTATTGTGCTTCAGTGTTCTGCTTTATGTGCTTCGGTGTTCTGCTTTATGTGCTTCAATGTTCTGCTTTATGTGCTTCAATGTTCTGCTTTATGTGCTTCAGTGTAATAATGCTTCATAATGTGCTTCAATGTTATTGTGCTCCATAGTTTCCTATTCTGAGGATCAATGTCGCATGTTCCCATTGAAGAGGGTAGGCCAATTTGCTATTTTCACTTTGTTTGCTTTACTGCTTCTAGAAAGTTTTCACTTCAAGCTCATTGCCTTTTTTGCAGGTATTGTTGTTTACTTATAGGCCTACTACTGATTATCGTATTTGCTTATTTCTTATGGTTCCCTTTCGTATCACTGCTACCTTTGATTGCCCGTTATTATCTGGGTTTTTGTTTTGTTGCTTGTGGTGTTGATTGCTTATAGGCCTATTGTTGATTATTGTATTGCGTATTATAGTTCTTATGGCTGCTTTTCACACACTGCTTATTTTTATTACCTTTGACTGCCTATTATTTTATTGCCTGTTGTGTTATCTTATATTAGCGTATTGCATATAATCTTATGGCTGCTTATTACTTTTGATTGTCTTATTTGCTACTTATTTTGGTTTTCAGCTGCATATTTCTTGATTTATTGTTTTGCTGCTATTACTTATAGGCCTTGCTTGTCGTTAATTTTATTGCTTGTATTGCTTTCAGCTGCTGATTAGATTGCTTATGCTCAATGCTAAAGCTAGTGCTTTTAATTTCACTTAGGCCTACATCTTTACGTAGTGATTATTCCAAACAAAATTGTGTGTGTGCTTTAGTGCTTCTATTTTCGCCCATTTTCAGATTTAATTACGTAACCTAGGCCTACTTATTTAATGGTGCAATATGTAGAACAACCAATTAGGAAGTTTCGTGTTTACTGTTCATGCTTTTTGCAATTTGTGCTGGGAAAAATAACATTAAATAAGACTTGAGAGGCCTAGCACGTACTATGGCTGGCTGGGATCGTTACGTGCGGTGGATATTTTGGCCGGGGATATAGGATGGGAGGTGGGCGCGAAACAGTAAATTTTGCCCAAGAAGGGCCGCGCGCGCAGTTGACCTTCGAACCAGCTGATCAAAATTCGCTGATTGGGGCACGTGACATTAAATAAACAACTAAATGACATTACCAATTCAAGTAGGCCTACTAGACTTATCTGCCTGGCCTACTTACCAGGCAGAATAGTTAGCCTATTTTATTTTGCTATGTTGCTAATAGGCCTACACTGTACCTGCCTAATATAATTATTTGTGCTTTTTAAGTACAAGTAATTTTGTTAATGCTGTGCCAGTAGTGTTTATTGCTAATGCGGGACTGCAATTTTCTAACTTGGCTAATTTTGGTAGCTTTTTTTTTACTTTTCAGAAACTAAGGATTTCCCAACACAAAATACTTTTAGTCCATAAAGGCCTGCTAGCATTAAATACTGTTTTGCAACAGGTTTTGTTTGTTGCTCCATGCTGTTCTTAGCCTACATTCTGCTTGCTGGGTAGTGAGCAATAAGGAGCAGCAGGTGTGAGCAGAGAAGCACTCCAAGATGGTGGTCTTAAGTTGTTGAGTTTCTTGCATCAACCACTCTCTCATTTAATTGTGAGCAAAGTTATGAATGGTTTACTGTAGGGTTTGGATGTAAATGACCTGGAATATGTACTGTTAAAGTAGGTCAAATAAAAAAGTACCCTTCCTGCATTCGAAGTTTGTCAAAAACTGCAGTGAATACACTTTTTAATGCGGTTGGCTTCTAAACTTTGATGTTTGCCATTTTATTTGTTACCTTGAAAATTGAAACTCAGTTTTGAAACAAACATAGCCAATTAGCTGAATGTGTGCTCTTTCCATTGATGTGTGACACATTTCCATACACACGTTGTAAAGTAGATTGAGAAATTATTTAAACTTTCGGTGCAACAGTTGTTGACAGGTTTTAAGAGGAGCTCAGGCAGCCTGCTCTTTTTGGTGTTTGAAGCTTAGGTTCTATTGGGTTAAAGGAGTTGGTCCAGTCACAATCACGTACCAACTCCACCTCATTTCGTTGTCATTACAATTTTTTGTTACCATGATGCAAATTTAAATGAAGAAATTAGAAATCATTTAGGACCTAACACTTGGACAGTGCCGTGAAGATAATCTTTGTGGAGGGAGTATACAGAGGTGGTCCCCCACCTACGTGTGGTATGGGAATCAGACGCTAGGCACACTTCCCTTGTTACTGTACTACACCCATACTATAAACACCCTGGCTGCTGCATAAATAAACGAGGTATGAAACCCTAACGTTTTCTTTTCACTGACTTGGCCTATACACTGACAGGAACCATAAAACAGAACCGAAGGATCACCACACAATTATTAAAGCACCGAATAAGTAGTGTCAAGGAAATGTACATCTATGTCAAATGTGTCTCAGGTATTGGAATTCTTGGGCTGTGGCATCAATGCTTGGTATGCTTGGGGTGTTCTGTCGTTCTAAGAAGAAGGCCCTATCTACAATTTTGGTCAAAATTTAGATAAGCTTACCACTGTGATGCTGAGGTGATTCCCCATCTTTTAACCTTAGTAAGAAAGCCCTAACTTCATATTTTCCTCCCCAAACAATGGTATGCAGCAAGCCCTATCTACAACAGAAGTCCAGTTTAGTAAGGAAAACAGCCCTATCTACTTCTGCTACGAAAAAAGGCCCTAAGTACAGAGTGCAAAACTAAATAGATATCATCAAGAGGCCCTAACTACAATGACTGCCACTACATACTACGTTGAAAGGCCCTATCTACCACATAGGTTTCTTCAGACCATGGGAGCACATTCCAGACAAGCTTCGTTAGATGTACCTTCACTACAAGATAACAATGAGACATGCTACATCTGATGAGCTGTTTAGCACAGCATAGCTGAACACAGCTGAATGGTTGCTATGACAGGAGCAGCGGCTGTCATAGCAACCATTCAACAATGCCCTGCTGCTGATGTTTCCTGCCTTATTGAGGAAAGGTGAATATCTGGCGATTGTTGCTGATTATACGTAACCAAAAGCTTGATTAAAGTGCAGTAAGTATTAGTAACTGTTTCTTTCATTATTACAGCTTTACATAAAAACAATGGATATATCACGGGGAACAAGAGAACATAGCGGAATTTGCTGATGAAGCTACTATTGATCCAGATTACGAGCCAAATAATTCTGATGATTCAAATGAGCAAGATGACCACGAAGAAACAGTACCTACGAACAGTCCATCCGCGACGGATCATTCCCTAATCATGTTAACTCACAGGAAACTAGCTCAATGACTGATGATAAAGCTCCTCATCCAGGAAAGATTGATGGCTCAATTATTAGAAATCACATCGAAGGCTATCATCCAACAATTTCACACTACCGTCGAGAACACGCTCCCAATCGTCGTTACTTACATTCAGACGTCACGATTACTGCTATGCATGAAGATTTTACACAGAAAAATAAAGATTTGAAAGTGTCGTACGAACTTTATCGAACTGTAGTTAACAAAATAAAAATTTCTTTAGCAAAGCTAGGGTATGAAGAGTGCGAGATATGTTAAGAATTCACTTTGCACAATGAATCACACAACAGAAATGCACTGGATGCAACGTGTGATGCCTGCCAAAAATGGAAAAAACACAACACAAAATACACTGAGGCCCGCAAGGAGTACGAAACTAATAAAAACGTCACATGTTCAGCTGAACACATTATTTACTGTGCAGACCTTTAAAAGGTCATCATGCTACCTCGAATAGATATATTCAAGCAAGTAGTTTTTATGAGAAGAATGATAGTTTTTAATGAAACTTTCGCACCTTTAAATGGTGATTCTACTCACACTCCATTCGCTGTTCTCTGGCATGAGGCTGTATCCGGAAGAAAGAAAGAAGATATCATAAGCACGTATCACGCGCTTCTTCTTCATTTTAGAGACGCAGAACGGATCACCATATGGGCTGATAACTGCAGCGGCCAAAATAAAAATTGGTGCTTTTTCTCCTTCTTGGTTTATATAATTAATTCGGTCAAAATTGCTGCTAACAAGATTGTGCTGAAATATTTCGAGCCCGGACATACTTACATGTCGGCCGACAGTTTCCACCACCAGGTGGAACTCAGCTTAAAAAAGAAGAAAAAAGTAATCGACTTCACATAGACTTTCATAACACCGTACAAGAGGCTAATCCACTAAAAGTGGACGTGAAAGACGTGAATGTTGGCGATTTTAGCGACTGGCCCGATGCAACCTCCCAATACAAAATCGCCAAAACCATGCCATGACCATATGTTAGTGACATAGTGTACGTGAAAGCCACAAAAGGAAAAAAATCAATTGCGTATAAAACTACATTTTGTAGGCGGAGAAGTGGAGCTCAACTTCATGTTGGCAAAACACATGAAGCAAATGTCAGCTCCGAAAAGAAGGGCTCGACCAAGAGGAATCATGCAAGCTAAGAGAGACGACGTCGTAGCCAAACTTCGAAGAATTATCCCTGCACGCAAACTAACTTTTTGGAAAAATCAGTCAGTTTCTGAAAATGTCGTTGATTTGGCAATATCTGACGATTAACGGCAAAATAGCAAAAAAAGTCACAAGCCTGATTAGATAGTTGCAAGGATCTACAGTGACGCTCGAACATGTAAATTTTCCTTGATTTGAAATTTTATGAATGGAAATTTAATGAACTCGCATCACAAGTGATGTAATTAATTAAAATGAACTTAAAATTATACCAATATACGGTTTCAGATGAAATAAGAAGTAGTATAAAATAAAAAATTATGACTTTTCTCAATTTGTTTGTAGTTAGGGCTTTTTTACCCTGTAAAACATAAAATTAATTTTAATAAAAGCTAAGAAAAAAGGCCCTATGTGCTTTGGAACTTAAACCGTAATAGGTACAGAAAAGGTGAGGTAGGACAAAAAAATTATAACTAAATAATGCAATTTTCCCCCAATTACGCTTCTCTACCATAAAAATTGTGGATGGTAGCATTCAAAACACATTTTTTTCCGTTTTTCTCAATTCAGGAAAAACGCACATAGGGTCTTCTTTCTTAGGACGGCAGTGTTTGGGTAACGTGGGCTCAATGTGAGCTTGGGTCCAACATGAACTAGAGGAGTTTGGGCAGGCTGGGAATGAGGATGACAAAGTAGCCAAACGAAAAGTGAGAGATGCGTAAATGTAGTCTGATCAAGAGTAGCAGTTGTGTAGTTCTGATTAAACCATCATCTACCAACTAAACTAAAATGGAGTAGAACTTGCTTTGAGAAAAAGGCAGGGTCATTACAGATTCGTGATCTAACCTAGGAACAAGTGTGTTCGGGCAAAATGTCTTCAACACAGTGCATTCATGTGTTCTGTCTAGCATTTCTTGTCTTATGCAAAACCAGTCAAAACTCATCCATATTTGGTGTGTATTTCGAGTTAATTTTTTTATTGTAAAACAGAGGAAGGTTTTTAACTTTTTTAACTTCGTAGGCTGCACAATACCCAAAGATACAAACAGTATGTAAAGTGCCAACAAAATTTTTCGAAAATTGAAAGATGGGAAAAGTGAAAAATACATGAACCTATTTTGGAACACAAATTATCACTGTCTAGTATACATAAATCATTAAACGAATAATAAATCAATGAACAGTAAATGAACCAAAGAACTGTGAACAAATCAAAGTTAGTAAAAAGACAAGAAAAGAAAAATGAAAAACTATTAAGTTGTGTACGCTGTGAAGTCGTTGCCCCCACAACTGCAATGCACGCAGCGGAGCAAACAAGAAGCAAGATAACACACGCCGAGTCTGATGGTGGCGCAGTTCTCAATAAACCTATTTGTGTCGCTAAAATGTTGCTGGGAAGAGCCAGGGATGAGAGGTCTCACCAGCAGTTCACATAACTTGCACTGTTTCATTTTTGTGACAAATGCGTTCCAGTCCAGCCCAATATCATGTTAGCAAATTTGAAGAAGCTGGACGTAGCAGTAGAAGTAGAAAGTTCAGCAATTAAGCTTTGAAGCAACACCATGACATTGATATTTCGTATATATAGTATGACAAGTTTCTTATTTTAAGCACAAAACCAGATATCTAAAACACAAAACACTACTTCCTTTTCTTTCTGCTTCTACAGTAGTGTTCAAAATTGCAACAAAGGAAATCGTCGTTGGGTTATACGTAAGGATCCCAAGTCTCTTCCTGGACTAAAAAATTCTCATTCTGTTGAGCCTTGGCCTGGGAAAGGAAGTTGTGAAAGAATTCATTGCCCCCCTTGGGCCTTGAGTTGGATTGTTATGGTGATGAGATGAGTCATCAGCCAACAGTCACAAAATCAGGAAAAGGTCACAGGTGTATTTATTTTTAAGTTGGTTAGCAGAGCATTCAGACCTCAGTTTAAAAGCTCAGGCTACCTCCAAGGCTCAACTGCCACCCAGACTAGACCACGTAAACATCAAAATAGTTTAAAGGAGGGCGTAAGAGGGAACCAGTTTGGAAGCACTTTAAAGAAATCGATGTTGATGGAAAAATTCAAGCCAAAAACAGGACTTGTTCACATGTGCAAAGTAGCAAGGCTTGCAGGATAAAAACACATGTTGAGCAGTGTAGTAGACAAAGTACAAGCTCTCAACATCCAGCTGAACCATGAACTGCAACCCCCACAAAAAGAACTACGAGTATGACTGAGGAAGAAAATATAGTTGACGGTTGTCCTCCTGCCAAGAAAACTACCGTGGGAAAACTTGACAAGTATGTGAGCAAGACTAGTGAAGGTGAGAAGCAGATGTTTGACAAACTAGTTGCTAAGTTTTTCTATGCTTGCAACATTCCATTTTCTACTGCAGAAAACAAACATTTTCAGAAACTTATAACCAGCTTAAGACCTAGTTACAAACCACCTACTAGGAAAGCTCTATCTGGAGATCTTTTAACATCTGTATATGACGAATTTCAAGAAGACACGAAAGTACAGCTGAAAGACAAACGTGCAGCATTGTTGGCAGATGGGTGGAGCAATGTGCAAAACGAACCCATCGCCTGCGTACAAGTGAGTGAGAAATCCTACTTCATAAAATCGTTGGACAAGTGTAGTGACTGACAACTTACGAAATATGGAGATGCAACGTCAGTTGGCCGAAGATTCAGAAGACAGTCTGATTACTTATGGCTGTTCTGTACGTTGGTTGAATTTGCTGGGTCAGGACGTTACACCGGATGCCATAACCAAACACGTAGTGGAAGTCCAGAAATATTTCAGGAACCATCACGCACCTGGAGCCTGGCTTCGTGAATCCCACGATAGTGTAAAACCACAATTACCAGGTGATACACGTTGGAGCAGTAGCCAACTTACATGCATGAACACATATCTAAAGAATCATCCCTCATACCTACAAATTGCAAACGACCACAGAGATGAGTTGGAAGTTAACATTGTGCGTACTATTAGGAATTTTCAACTTTTCGAACAAGTCAAGCATTTTCCAAAGCAGCTTACGCCAATTTGCAAGGCATTAAATCAACTGTAACGTGACCAAGCTAGCACAGCAGACGCTTGTTACATTTGGCTTGGACTATTAAGTGAAGCCGAGCTTAAGCCACACATCACAAAATTAAAAGCAACGTTTCAACAAGCCATTCTTCCAGTGCACATGCAGGGCACAAAATTAGCGCCGGAACATCGGACTTGCCCGGTATTTTTTTGGGAGGTCCGGCATGTAACAAAATTTAACGCCCCTGCTGTCCGGCAAAATTTTCAGTGTTTTAGGTTTGTAGACGCGCTCGCGCGAGCCCGCCTTGATGGTTAGTCTGTGACGACACTAGGAAGTATAGCCTCCTTGGGGGCGCACAGCCGCAGACGTGCTTTGCTTCTGACGGTCCACACGTGTCGGTCAACATAGCAGCTTCACCACGGAAGCAGGCCCGTCTGGATTCTTTTTATTCTTGGCGCATGTGCAAAATCTCCCCCAAACGAAATCAAACAAATCGTTGGAGCGAGTATGAACCACGGCGGAAATCACGACAATTTCAGCCACAGTGGAAGAAAGAATTTCCTTGGATCGAGGAAGAAAGCCAGGATGACGGTAAGACCATGCTGGTCCAGGTGTATTGCGCTGTGTGCCGGGCGAAGCCGCCGATTGCCGATCAGAATTCTCCTTACTTCATTGGGACTGCAAACGACAGCAACAAAAAAACATAGACAATCGACATGGTCTGGTCCGGTAAATTTTAAAGGTTACCTGACCGGGGTTCCGGTAACCATTTTTCTTAAATTCGCGCCCTAAGTGTGATTGCTAAAAAATATGACTTAGACAATAAAGCCTTCGGTGCAATAGCAATAGCCATTAAGCCAAATTTGCTAACAATTTCGGATAACGTTTAAAGAGCTCAAGAACTATGGGAATTCTTGAAAAACACTTTTCAACCAAAAACTGCCTTGAGGTATTTAGCGTGAAGGAACAAATTCTTAGCGGTTAAGAAATTACCGACAAGAGATGTTCAATTATATCGAGCAGATGGAAGCTTTGGTGACAGAATTTTAAAATGTGGGTGACAAAGTTTCTGACGCGGAATTTGCATGGAGGTTATTAGGCGGGCTAGACAAATCATATGAGCCATTGATTAAGTCATTCGATCCAGCGATTGAAACCGATAAGCTAAATAGTCTGCTTGTGAAAAAGAGGTTAATGTTTGAAGACAGGAGAAAAGATGCTGATGTAAACTCGGATGTTGAAGCACTAGTTCTCGAGCCTTGTTACTTCAAGCGTATAAGCGTACTACTCAACGCAGACGTCACTCACATAACGTCAAAACGAACAATGGCGGTAAATCTAAAGTATGCTGGAGTTGTGGAGGAGTGAATCACTAGGCATGCACGTGCAGTTCTCCAAAACAAGATGCATCTGAAGATTTCAAAAAGGGAAAAGTTAATTTCAGGGACAAGACAAATCAGAGGTTTAAAAAGAAATCTAATATAGATGTGACTACGACGAACCCTGAAACTATCGAGAAGGTAGCTGCAACCTGTATAAACACCACGACTATAAACTCGAACCTTGAAGTTCATCTGTTAGATCGATCCTAATCGATAAATGAAGATCGTAAACTCAATAATTCAAATGTTTGTAACACTGAAACTGGTAATAAGCCAGGCCCAAACGACATAATCTTAGATTCAGGTGCAAACATCAATGTATCAAATAGACGAGATTGGTTCACAAACACCGACCGATTCCCAGTCAAACTATTGGTTCAGCTGAAAAGGGGCGGAGTTTGGCAGAGACGGGACAAGGTGATTTGCATTTCAGAGAATCGAATGAACAAGTGATCTTAAAAAACTTCTTGTATGTTAAGGATTAACAATTTCGATCAGAGGGTGACTGCAAGATAATCCTAAACGAAGATTATGCCGAATAGTATGTAAGCCTAACAATAAAGTTATCGCTACTGCGACGAAACATAATAGTCTATACAGGGTGTTCCTAAAAGGTCTCGTCAAACTTTAACCACAGATGGCCTGCACCAAAACAAGGCAAAACGTCCATATAAACATGGGTCCGGAAATGCTTCCTTTCTGAGATAACACAGGGTGAAGCCACGTAATGTCGTAGGCCTATGTGTCCCATAATCGCTGTAGGAATGGTGTACAATCAATTCAAAACAAACTAAAGAGCAAAGTAATCACAACACACTCCACCCATTGGGATGGTGAGTGAATGGATGGGAATGTAAATCATTTATTTGAATAACCTACATGCCCCCCCCCAACAAAAAAGTCCCATAAACGCTGTAGGAATGGTTTGCTTCAGATAAGGTGTTCAAAGTGGGCACCATGAGCAGCAATGCATGCCCCACAGCGTCGCACCATGGATTGTCGGACACGTTCGAGAGTTCCGGGAGTACCCAGAATGGTGTTAGACCCATCCACAATACGGTCGCGTAGCGTCTGTCGATCAGGAACCGGTGTAGCATAAACAACACTTTTGAGATATCCCCAAACGAAGAAGTCCAGAGGATTCAGGTCCGGGGAGCGTGGCGGCCATGCAGTTGGTCCTCCCCTTCCAATCCAACGGCCAGGGTAGCTTTGGTCAAGCAATTCCCGGGCAGTGAGGCTAAAATGGGCTGGGGCTCCGTCATGCATGAACCACATCTGCTGCCGCGCCCCCAATGGAATATCCTCCAACAATGGAGGTAACTCGATTTCCAGAAAATTCCTGTAATTGGGGCCGTTGAGCCTGGGTGGCAGGAAAACCGGTCCAATGAGGAAGTCCCCTATGATACCGACCCAGACGTTCCACGAGAATCGGTGTTGATGGCGCGATTGAGTGGTAGCGTGTGGGTTTACATCTGCCCAATGGTGATTGTTGTGAAAGTTCACAATTTCATCCCGTGTGAAGCTTGCCTCATCTGTAAAGAGTACACGCTGCTGAAAGGTAGGTTCAACACAGCGCCGCAAGTACCATTCACAAAACATAACACGTGGAGGGTAATCAGCTGGTGAGAGGGCCTGCACTCGCTGCACATGATATGGGTACAGAAGATAGTTATGAAGAATTCGCCACACGCTCTGATGAGAAACCCCCACTGCTGAGGCGACTTGTCTTGTTGACGTTCCTGGATCCTCATCGATCATGACGAGCACCCGTTCTTCAGTTGCAGGCGTTCGGACATGCCTATCTCGCCCCCAGTCGACGGTCGAAGGCGAAAATGAACCTGTTTCAGCAAGACGACGATGGATGGCACGAAATGTATCCTTGGCTGGACATTGTCGCTGTGGATAGGTTTCCCGGTAGATACGTTGGGCTGCACAGCTGTTCCCATTGGCTCGTCCATACGTGTAATGGATGTCTGCCATCTCAGCGTTGGTGTAACGATGCATGGTTTGGGTAAAGTGCGCACGTACTTTATCCAATGATTTCCTCACTGTCAGCTACATAACCTGCTATGGAATGGATCGACGATACGACTGACCAGTGAATGCAACATCATGGCTTTAAATACCTACACCTCATTTGCATACATTTGCGTAGTACTTCTCATTCACAACAAAGGTGACCTCCCCCTCACTCCTACATACGTACACAGTACTGTACAGTACTGTGTGTTCTGTACAGTAGTGTTTCCAATTTCAGTACTTGTTACATTGTTAGTGCATACTGTACATACGTAGTGCTGTACATACTGTACATACGGTGTACTGTAGGTGCACCTTTCCCTCTTTACGGTTTTTACACACACACAAACATGTAAATGTACGTACATTGTCATGCATGCTAGCAGAAGGTGAATCTGACCTTCCTACAGCGATTATGGGATATTTGTTGGGGGGGCATGTAGGTTATTCAAATAAATGATTTACATTCCCATCCATTCACTCACCATCCCAATGGGTGGAGTGTG
>JAQIVB010000063.1:0-12126 GCA_034698005.1 Lithobius nodulipes
AGTTTGATTTCATGTATTATTTTTGTGGTTTGAATCTACTTGTCTTAACCACATATTTGCTTACTGCAGCTATTATACCTGTAGTAAATATTTTGTATTAATCTGAAGCTGTCTCATGTCCTCTAGTTTGATTTCATGTTTTATTTAATTTTTTTTCTACTTGTCTTAACCACACATTTGCTTTACTGCAGCCATTATATCTGTAGTAAATATTATGTATTAATCTGAAGCTGTCTCATGTCCTCCAGTTTGATTTCATGTATTATTTTTGTGGTGTAATTTTTCCCGTTATTACACAGGTTTGCTACACACGTTTTTATCCTTAAATAAATATTTTGTCCTATTATGAGGTTCACTGCTATAATCCTGTGTGCTTATTGGATAGTTTTTACAATTATTATTCAGTTTTCCTTAGTTTGTCTGTTTTATCGAAATCAAAATTGTGTCTTACTACGAAGTTCATTATTATACCTCCGAATGTTTCTAGGTATAATGTTTGTGGTATAAATTTCCTGTTATTACTTATGTTTGCTATATATTTGCTTTAATCTGAACTGAAAGTGTCCTACTGTGACATTCTCGATCCTTCTGTATGCTTATGGTCTAATTTTAATATTAATAATTCTTTTCCTTTAGTGGTGGTATTTGAAAACTGAAATAAATATGTTGTCTTACTATCATGTTCACTGACATTCCATTACTATGATTTCAAGGCTTATGTTTGCGGTTTGGCTTAACCAGTTATAACGTCGTATTTAAAATGTTATCTTACTCTGAAATTCACAGATGTACTCCTCTGTGTTTTGGTTCAAATTTAGGTTATCAATTACTATGTTACATTTATACACACAAGATGTGTAATCTGATGTAAAAATGCTGCATTACATAAATTGTCTTCCTGTTTGTTGGTGGTATAGTTTTACCCGTTATTATGTCACGTCTCTGCACATGAGTTCTTTAATCTGCTTTAGAACATGGTCTAACTTCAAGTTAACCTATACTCCCGTGCATTTTTGTATAGTTTAACCAGTTATTAGGTTACGTTTGTCATGAGCTAGCTGTTTAATCTACGTAAAATTTTTGTATTACTCGAAGTTTTCTGACTACTACCAGTGTATCTTCATGCAATACATTTTGGTATAAGTTTGCTGATGAATACTTCACATGACTTTTATTTCAGCCATTTATTGTGAAGGAAGAATGTTGCGTTCATTGACGTCCTCCCATATGTTTTTAAGCATTACCTTTGTGGTAGCATGTTTCCCGTTATTACTTTTGCCACATCAACAGTTTAATCTGAAGCAAAGATGTTCTACTTTGACGTTTGCTGATCCTTATGCGTACCTCATGTTTCTTATACAGGTGCAGTATAAAAGCTGAAATAGTTATGTTGCCTTACTGTTATGTTCACAGACGTCCCACCAGTAGTTTAATGCCTTACTTTTGTGGTAAAGCTTTACCAGTTATAAGATCGCATTTAAAATGTTACTTTAAATTGAAATTCATTGGTGTGTTTCTGTCTGGTATACTTTTATCCGTTGCTATGTCACATTTCCCACTGCAGTTGTATACTTTAATACAAATTGTGGTGTTACTGTTAAGTTCATTTATGTTATCCCCTATGTTTTCATGTAATAATTAATAGTTAGTTTCACCTTTCATTACGGTATTTAACATATTGAAGTCGTTACATCTTAAATTTTGATGTTCCTGTATGTTTATTTTGAAGTTCACTAATATCCTTCTGTATGTTTTAATTAATATTTTTTTGTAGTTTTTCCCCCCGTTTTTTCTCTTCATATTTCTTATACTACAGCTTGATATGTGTGAAGTTATGAAGGTGTCTACCATGAAGTTTACTGTAGTCCTTCAGGATGCGTTCCCATTTCCCATTATTAAATAGGTTTGCTAAATACGTTTTTTAAACCTCAAATAATTGTATTTTCGTACTGTGAGGTTCACAGACCTAATCCTGTGTGCTTATAGGGTAGTTTTTGCCATTATTATTAACGTTTGCTTTATTTTGCTGTTTTACCCAAATTAAAAATGTTGACTTACTATGAAGTTCATTAATATCCTTCCAGATATTTTCATGCGTAGTGTTTGTAGCGGAATTTTCCCAATATTACTTACGTTTGCTATTTAGATTTTTTAATCTTTACTGTAAAAGTCCTGTGATATTCGCTATCCTCCTGTATGCTTGTGGTATAATTTTAATATTTCCTATTTCCCATAGAGCTGATATTAAAAAAACTGAAGTAAATATCCTGTCTCACTGTTATGTTCACTGACATTCCATTACTATGCTTTCATGGCTTATTTTTGTAGCGTAACTATACCACTATACGGCGCATTTAAAGTGTTATCTTATTCTCAAATTCACAGATGTATACTCATTTTTGTTTTGGTGAAATTTGTAGGTTACCAATTATTATGTTACATTGCTGTACACCAGATGTGTAATCGGATATAAAAATGTTGTCTAACATAAAGTTTACTGACATCCCTGCAGTACCAATTCATGCAATATGTTTGTGGTGTAGATCTTGTTTCCCAGTTGTAATCTCACATTACTATAAGCAAGCTAATTAATCTTAAGTTAAACATCATCTTTCTCTGCAATTCTGTAACACACTTCTGTGTGTTCATGGTATAATTTTAACCTACCAATTATTATGTATGATTTCTACACACCAGATAAGTGATCTGGTACAAAAATGTTGTCTTAGGTTTACTAACATCTGCCCTAGTCTTAAGTAAAAACGTTAAATGAATGTAAAATTTCCTCTTGTCATCAGGTTACAATAACGGGTACAATTTTATGTCTCTGCACACCTGTTATTTAATCTGATTTAAATTGTGATCTTACTCTCAGGTTCATTGATGTAGCCTATACTCCTGTGTGTTTCTTATAGTTTAACTAGTTATTAGGTTGCCATACTGCCAACTGTTTAATCCAACATAAATCTGTTCTGCTACTCTGATGTTCACTGACTACATCCTGTTTATCTTCATTTGTAACGTTTTGCTATAATTTTGCTGATTAACACTTCACATTAATTTTATTTCAGCTATTTATTGTGAAGAAAGAACATTGTGTTACTTCTAAGTTCGTTGACGTCCTCCCTTATGTTTTCAAAAATTATGTTTGTGGTAGAATGTTTCCCGTTATGACTTATATTTGCTACATCAGCTGTTTAATCTGAACTAAAAATATCCTACCGTTACATTTGCTGATTCTTGGGCGTACTTATGGTGTAGTGTTACCGTTATTACTTAGTGTTTCTTATACATCTGCTGTTTAATCTGAACTAAAAATATCCTACTGTGACGTTTGCTGATTCTTGTGCGTACTTATGGTGTAGTGTTACCGTTATTACTTTGTGTTTGTTATACATCTGCTGTATAAAAATTAAAGTAAATAAGGTGTCTTAATGTTATGTTCACTGATGTCCGACCAGTAGTTTTAATGCCTTACGTTTGTGGTTTGTTTTTATCAGTTACAACATCACATTTAAAATATTACCGGCATAATTTTACCCATTACTATGTCACATTTTCACACTCCAGTTGTTTAATTTAATACAAATTGTGGTCTTAATCTTAAGTTCATTGATGTTATCCCGTATGTTTTCATTATTTATTTATTGTAGTTTTTATTTTACTTTATATTTGTTCATATTTGCTATACTACAGCTTGATATGTCTGAAAATATGATGTTGTCTTTCATGAAGTTCACTGTAGTCCATTAGAATGCTTTCATGCATTATGATTTCGGGGTAATGTTTCCCGTTGTTACTTAGTTTTGCTACACACGTTTTTTAAATTCAAATAAATGTTTTGTCATACTATGAGGTTCACTTACCTAATCCTGTGTGTTTATGGGATAGGTTTTACCATTATTATTAACTTTGCCTTAGTTTGTGTGTTTTATCCAAATCAAAAATGTTACGTTAATATGAAATTCAATTTCATACCTCCGAATGGTTTCACACATTATGTTTGTAGTGTAATTTTTCCCATTATTACTTATGTTTGCTATTTAGATTTTTTAATCTGAACTGTAAAAGGCCTCATGTGACATTCGTTAACCTCCTGTATGCTTTTGGTATAATTTTATTATTAATAATTCGTTTCCTATAGTGGTGGTATTTAAAAACTGAAATAAATATGTTGTCGTACTGCTATGTTCACTGACATTCCATTACTATGCTTTCATGGCTTAAATATGTGGTAGAGCTTCACCAGCTACAACGTCGCATTAAAAACGTTATCTTACTCTAAAATTCACAGATGTACTACTGTGTCTTTTGGTGCAATTTTAGGTTACCAATTAGTATGTTGCTTATCTACACACCAGATGTGTAATCTGATATAAAAATGTTGCGTTATATAAAGTTGTCTTCCTGTTTGTCGGTGGTATAGTTTTCCCCGCGATTATGTCACGTCTCTGCACATAAATTCTTTAATTTGATTTAAAACGTGGTCTAACTCTCAAGTTCATTGACATAGCCTGACAGTACTCCCATGTGTTTTTGTGCAGTTTAACCAGTTATTAGGTTACGTTTGTCGTAAGCTAGCTGTGTAATCTACGTAAAATTATTGTCTTACTCTGAAGTTTTCTGACTACTACCTGTGTATCTTCATCCAATACATTTTGGTATAAGTTTCCTGATGAATACTTCACATGAATTTTATTTCAGCCATTTATTGTGAAGGAAGAATGTTGTGTTACTTTTAAGTTCATTGACATCCTCCCATATGTTTTCAAGCATTACGTTTGTTGTAGCATGTTTCCCGTTGTAGTTATGTTTGCTTCATCAGCGGTTTAATCTGAACCAAAAAATGTTATACTCTGACGTTTGCTGATCCTCTTGCGTACCCTAACGGTGTAATGTTACCGTTATTACCTCATGTTTCTTATACAGCTGCTGTTTAAAAGCTGAAAAAAATGTTGTCTTACTATTGCGTTCACAGAATGTCCCACCAGTAGTTTTAATGTCTTACATTTGTACTAAAACTTTACCAGTTATAATGTCACATTTTAAAATGTTACTTTACATTGAAATTCAGTGGTATGTTTCTGTGTGGTATACTTTTATCCATTGCTATGTCATATTTCCCACTCCAGTTGTATTCTTTGATAAAAGTTGTCGTCTTACTGTTAAGTTCATTTATGCTAGCCCCTGTTTTCATGTATTAATTAATAGTTCAGTTTCACCTGTCATTACGGCAAATTTAATATACTGCAGCTGTTACACCTTAAATTTTGATGTTCCTGTAGGTTTATTTTGAAGTTCACTAATATCCTTCTGTATGCTTTAATTAATAATGTTTTTTGTAGTTTTATATTTCCCCAGTTATTTTTTCATTTTTAATGAGGTTTCTACCATGAAGTTCACTGTAGTCCTGCAGAATGCATTTCGTTTCCCTTAATTACATTGGTTTACTACATACGTTTTTTAAACCACAAATAAATGTATTGTCGTACTGTGAGGTTCAAGGACCTAATTCTGTGTGCTTATAGGGTAGTTTTTACCATCATTATTCATGTTTGCTTTAGCTTGCTCTTTTACCGAAATTAAAAATGATGACTTAATATGACGTTCATTAATATCCTTCCGTATGTTTTCATGCGATATGTTTGTGGAGGAATTTTCCCACTATTACTTACATTTGCTATTTACATTTTTTAAATTGAACTCTTAAAAGTCCTACTGTGATATTGGCTATCCTTCTGTATGCATGTGGTATAATTTTAATATTAATATTTCTTGTTTACCATAGAGCTCATATTTAAAAACTGAAGTAAATGTTCCATTACTATGCTTTCATTGCTTATGTTTTTGGCACAACCATATCAGCTATAACGACACATTTAAAATGTTATCTTATTCTGAAATTCGCAGATGTATACTCCTGTGTTTTCGTGAAATTTTAGGTTACCAATTATTACATTACATTACTATACACCAAATGTGGAAGTTCATTGACATCCCTTCAGTACCCTTTCATGCATTATGTTTGCGGTATGCCACTTGTAATCTAACATTACTATAAGCCAGCTATTTAAATCTTAAGTTAAACATCATCTTTCTCTGAAATTATCTAACACACTTATGTGTCTTCTTGGTATAATTTTAAGCTACAAATTATTATGTTAGATTTCTATACACCAGATGTTTAATGTGGTGCAAAAAATGTTTTCTTAGGTTATCTTTACTGACATCCGCCTGTATTATTATGTCATTCATTTTGTTTGTGGTATGGATTGGTTTACTAGTCATAAAATAACATTGCTGTACACCTGCAGGATTAGTTTTAAGTAACAATGTTAAATGATTGTAAAATTCCCTCTTGTCTTCAGGGTACAATTATGGGTACAATTTTATCCATTATTATGCCACATCTCTGTACACCAGTTCTTTAATCTGATTTAAATTGTAGTCTAACTCTAAGGTTCAGTGATGTAGCCTATACTCCTGTTTTTTTCTTTATAGTTTAACTAGTTATTACGTTGCCACACTGCCAGCCATTTAATTCTGCGTAAAATTGTTCTCATACTCTGATGTTCACTGACTACTGCCTGTGTATCTTCATTCGTAACGTTTTGGTATAAGTTTGCTGATTAATACTTCACATAAATTTTATTTCATACATTTATTGTGAAGGAAGAATCTTGTGTTACTTCAACGTTCATTGACGTCCTCCCTTACGTTTTCAAGCATTATGTTTGTGGTAGAATGTTTCCCGTTATTACTTACATTTTCTAAGTTAGCTGTTTAATCTGACCTAAAAATATCCTACTGTGACATTTGCTGATTCTTGTGCGTACTTATGATGTAATGTTTCCGTTATTACTTCGTGTTTCTTATACATTTGCTGTTTAAAAGTTGTAGTAAATAAGGTGTTTTACTGTTATTTCACTAATGTACCACCAGTAGTTTTAATGTCTTACATTTATGGTTTGTCTTTCAAGTTATAACGTCACATTTAAAATATTACCTTACTTTGAAATTCAGTAGCGTCTTCCTAGGTGTGTTTATGGTATAATTTTACCCAGTGCTATATCACAATTTCACACTCCAATTGTTTAATTTAATATAAATTGTGGTCTTACACTTAAGTTCATTTATGTTATCCCGGATCTTTTCATTATTTATTTATTGTCGTTTTTATCTTTCTTGGTATTTCTTCATATTTGTTGTACTACAGCTTGATATGTGTGAAAGTATGATGTTGTCTTTCCTGAAGTTCACTGTAGTCCACCAGAATGCTTTCATGCATTATCGTTATGGTATAATGTTTCCCGTTATTACTTAGTTTTGCTGCACTCCTTTTTTAACCTCAAATAAATGTTTTGTCCTACTACGAGGTTCACTGGCCTAACCCATGTGCTTATGGGATTGGTTTTACCATGATTCTTCAATTTTCCTTTAGTTTGTCTGTTTTGTCCAAATAAACGAGTTAGGTAGGAAACCCCACGTAGGTGTTTTCATGATTCAACGGCTTTTATCCAGATGTCTATTTTATTCAATTACTAAAGACGGTAATTGTTTTTTTTTATTGCTTATTGTTTGTTTATTGTTATTTAAAACAACACAATCACGCCAACAATACAATACCGACAAGTTTCTTTTTGCTTTCTTTAAAGAAAACCGGGCCTCGATTTAGGGCTGATTATTGAAGTGCTGTCTGTTAAGGACTTTGTTGGTGTTTTATATTGTTTTAAATAATTCATAACAATTAAACGGGTCCTTTAAACTCCTGTGGTCATGGAACCCTTTGATCGATTTGGCCCAAATTTCGATTTGGATGATGAAATTCGGTAAAGAATATTCGTGCCATATTTCATGTAAATCGGTGCTGTAGTTTTTTAGTTGAAACATGCGAACAAACAGACAGACGGACTGAGCGGGGATATAAGGCTTCCCACAATGATGTTGATAGAAGCCTAAAAATGTTGTCTTACTATGAAGTTCATTTTTATACCGCCGAATGGTTTCACACGTTATGTTTGTAGTGTAATCTTTCCCATTATTACTTACATTTGCAATTTAGATTTTTTTTTATCTAAACTGTAAAAGTCCTAATGTGACATTTGCTATCCTCCTGGTATGCTTATGGTATAATTTTATTATTAATAATTTGTTTCCTATAGTGGTGGTATTTAAAAGCTGAAATAAATATGTTGTCGGACTGTTGTGTTCACGGACGTTACATTACTATGCTTTCACGACTGAAATATGTGGCATGCTTTACCAGCTACAATGTCGCATTAAAAAAGTTATCTTACTCTGAAATTCACAGATGTACTCCTGTATGTTTTGGTGCAATTTTAGGTTAGCAATTAGTATGTTGCATATCTACACTCCAGATGTGTAATCTGATGTAAGAATTTTGCGTTGCATAAAGTTGTCTTCCTGTTTTTTGGTGGTATAGTTTTACCCGTTATTATGTCACGTCTCTGCACATGAGTTCTTTTATCTGATTTAAAACGTGGTCTAACTCTCAAGTTCATTGACGCAGCCTATACTCCCATGTGTTTTTGTGTAACCAGTTATTAGGTCACGTTTGTCATAAGCTTGCTGTTTAATCTATGTAAAATAATTGTCTTACTCTGAAGTTTTCTGACTACAACCAGTGTATCTTCATGCAATACATTTTGGTATAAGTTTTCTGATGAATACTTTACTTCTCAATTTTATTTCAGCCATTTATTGTGAAGGAAGAATGTTGTGTTACTTTTAAGTTCATTAACGCCCTCCCATATGTTTTCTAGCATTACGTTTGTGGTAGCATGCTTCCCGTTATTACTTATGTTTGCTACATCAGCAGTTTAATGTGAACCAAAAATGTTCTAGTTTAATGTTTGCTGATCGTCGTGCATACTAACGGTGTAATGTTACCATTATTAAGTCATGTTTCTTATATAGCTGTTGTTTGTAAGCTGAAATAAGTGCTGTGTTACTGTTACGTTCACTTATGTACCACCTGTAGTTTTAATGTCTAACATTTGTGGTGTAGTATTACCAGTTATAACGTCACATTTAAAATGCTAATTTACATTGAAATTCACTGCTGTGTTCCGGTGTGCATGTGTGGTATAATTTTTTCATTGCTAGGTCACATTTCCTACTCAAGTTGTATAATTTGATACAAATTGTGGTCTTATTCTTAAGTTCACTGATGGTATGCCTTACGTTTTTATGTATTATTTAATAGTTCGTTGTCACCTATTATTTAATATACTTCACCTGTTACATCTTAAATTTTGATGTTCCCTTATTTTTATTGTGAAGTTCACTAATATCCTTCCGTATGTTTTTATTATTTTTTGTAGTTTTTTTTATTTTTTCTTCGTATTTACTATACTACAGCTTGATATGTATGAAGTTATGATGTTGTCTTACATGAAGTTCACTGTAGTCCACCAGAATGCATTCTCATTTCCCGTTTTTACCTAGGTTTTCTGCGTACGTTTTTCAAATCTCAAATAAATGTTTCATCCTACTGTGAGGTTCATGGACTTAATCCTGCATGCTTATGGGATAGTTTTTACTATTATTATTCACGTTTCGTTTAGTTTGTCTGATTTGTCCAACTTAAAGATGTTATCTTACTATGAATTCGTTAATATCCTTCCATATGCATTCACGCTTAATGTTTGTGGTTTCATCTTTCCTGTTATTACTTATGTTTGCCATATAGTTGTTTTATTGATAGTGGTCTGTGGTGGCTGAGCCGTAGCAGCGCACAGCCTAGTTGCTGGTGTTTCGAGCTACTGACCGGGGACTGGAATGGGCATCCTGGCAAAGTGTCTGCCAGTACTTCCGGCCAGGGTAGTGTGAGAGACTGCCAAGCTCACCCAGCAGCTATGTGAATAAATTTTGGCCATTTCTGGAAATCATCCGGCCCTAACCACAATCGGAGGTTTCCCGGTTCGATTCCCCAGGTTTGTCCCTCCCTTTACCAGACTTCTTCTCGTTCTAAATTCCAGTCTTGGAATGTTCAAAACTGATTCGGTTAATCCATAGAAGCATTCAATTGCTTCGGAATACTTAAAGCTCCCAAAATAAATAAAAATAATAATAATAATAAAAAGAATCAGAAGTTTATAGTTAAAAATAGCCAACAATTTTATGCTTGCCAGTTTGTTTATCTTCTTTCTGTTCTACCATCGTTTTACGTGAGATGGAGGAGACAACAGTTTTAAACTTTGCACTCGTGAAAAGTTATAATTTAAGTTAATATAAAACTAAAATGTGCAAGTGAGCAGTTAAGCTGCTTTCAGAGAAGTAGTACATGTTAATCATACAATGCTGTCTGCTTGAAATTACCGTATTGTGGTTTTAATTTACTTTGACAAAAGGGTCGCTCTTAATTCGTTGTATGTCACAACGGATTTAATTTTTAAGACATTACAAAATTTTATTTAAAATATAAAATGTACATTTAAAATTAAAATCTATTATATGTGGATTGTTTACCCTCGGACGGTAATGCTAATACTGAAAAACAATAGCCTACTAGTTTCGAATAGTTTGGAGTTGACTTTTGACTTTCTTGTGGAAAAGTAATTTGTACAACAAAAGAAAATTTTTGCGTGCATTAATCAAGTAATCAATCAAAATTAATTAATACAAATTACAATTGCCTCGCCTGTATGGTACTGATTGGGTGGGAACTGGATTGGGTACGTTCTCACATCGATTGTTGTATGTAAACTAACACAGCGTGAACCTTAATTAAATACCTCGTGCAGAAATAACACTGGCAAGAAAAGCGACAATATTAAACCCAAGGCTGGCATTATTGCATTTGGATTGGTATTTAATTCCGTTAAATTTTTCAGAGGGAAAGGCAATTTAAATGAAAGGGTTTATTTCTAAAAAGGGGTGTTCTAAAAAAAATTGTCTAGCTATTTTTCTATTTCTTGGTTAGTTATTTTTTGTGGATTGATTACCGTAATTGATACGAACTAAATTTCACCTACGTTATTCATAGAGAGAATGTATGTCGTACAGGCAGTATACAATAACTTAGCACATCCCCTCAACATTCTTTCTATTGTTATAGGTGGGCATCATTACCTCCCAGGTGTGCAGGTGTTCGTAAGGGGGGTGGAGTAAGGGGGGTGGACTTGGGGGGGGGGTCTGAACGTTTTATTCTCCATAGCAGGTGTGTGTGTGTGTTACGTCATGACAAGAGGGGAGGGGTTCACAGCCAGGTTGAGGGGTCACAACCTATTTGTGAGGTCAGCAGAGGTCGTAGAGCAAAGCAAAGCATTTTAGCCTAAGTCGCCATCTTGGATTCTGTAGTGAGCTAGACCTATTCCTCCATCTTAGATTTCTCTATCCCCCACCCCTACGAGCTAGATTACAAAGTAATACCACTATCCCGCTACCATGGCACCACCCTCTAGTTTTTAACGGTAATCCTAACACTGATGCAACAATCAAGTTCTTCACGCCAATCCTAACGCTAAGAAAACAATCAACCCTGTTGTACTAGCTAGCGTGCGTCTCTTTAACTTCTACAAACAAGTTGCCTGTCTTAATGCTACGAAAACACATGCATCTCTTTAACTTGTATTAGCAAGTAATAATCAGTCAAGTTGTACCCGCAAATACAATGTCTTTTCCCGGTCTACAAACAAGCCCTTTAAATCTCCCATTTTAACAATCGATCCATTTAACACCATCGTCCTTTTAAAATGCGCCGTACGCAAGGCCTCATCCACCCGCTCCGTTTTTAAGAATTATCGTCCTAAAATATAACTGCTATGTGGCTTTGGCTTTTGCACTGACGATTTACCGTTAATCAGTGCGGGCGAACGATCGTTGCATTTGCGGCATGTAATGGCCCGCTACCGTCCACCAGCAGCGTTGGACACGTGCGTGTCTAACAGAGAAGTCCCAAATTTCAAACTGACGCGAGCAGCCCTCCTCTGACGTCACATGGTCCGGTGTGCACGTGACTACTACTAGCCAATTAGCGTGCTGCTTCCACTTGGAGCTAGCGCTTAGCCAATCAGAGAGTGGCTTTCATCCCTCTTCACTCTCTGACGTCACACACGCACACCTGGTCAAAGACGGCTGCCGGTAGTCCACCCCTCCCATTTC
>JAQIVB010000064.1:0-12115 GCA_034698005.1 Lithobius nodulipes
GTAAAATGAACGACAAATTAACGTAAACCGAATAGTGAAGTCCTCTCCTCAATGGTTCCCGTAGCGTTGCGCGTGGTTAATGGGGGTTGAACATTTACTAAATGCTACTGCAGACTGCGATGAACCAAAAATGCCACAGAATTCTTTCACTTGAGGAAAGATGACGAGCTTCTTAAAGATTTCCAACGCATGGCGCATGTTGAGCGAGAGAAGAATTGGTTTTTCATTGTTGGCGTGACCCCATTTTGGCTTCTTGATGGCTCCGCAAGGTATAGCAGCTGACTGGGCGTTGTCATCTTGTTGCTTGTTGAAGACTGACATGAAAAATATGCGTTTCGTCCTGATGTGGAATTGAAAACATATAAGTACTCGGTTCTTTGGACAAATAAAAATGTATTGTTTCGCTTGGCCAAGAAGGCAGATCCCTCACAAGAATGATCTCCTACAGACTGTCAATTCAATTCAATTCAATTCAGTTTATGTCAGAGCACGAACCTGCTTGGGGCATATGCCCTACAATATACTATGTAACGTAACCTTAATGACCGGCATCAACAATAACATCAACATCAACATCAATACTTACCTTAATCATAAACATCGTAAACACCAATACTTACCTTAACCGTAAACATCATAAGCATCATCGTTCACCTCAACCCCCTTAACCACTGATTTACACCAGAACTTCAATCACCCCAACCACTTGACTTACATTGTACACTTCAACCATCTGAACCACATGATACTGCAAAGAGCAGAAACAGGTACATCTACTCGTTTTCCACAAACAGTCTCAACCCAACACTCTCAGCTACACGCCGAATCTCCCCGTTGCATAACAGAACCGCACCGCACAGCCTCTCGCCGCGACACCGCCTCAAGCTCACGTTAGCGTGACGTTGACGGATGAATTGCAGACAGATCTCCCCCTTGTTCTTCCCCCACTCATGACTCATCCCACCACCCGCTACCATCGCCTGTATGACCGGCCGCAAATCCCGTAGCGTAACCAGGAAAGTTGCAAGAGGAGTCCCGGAACACCTTGCCTCCTTTGCAAGACCATCCGCTACCTCATTCCCACTCACTCCCTCATGTCCTGGCACCCATCGGATCATTATCCGCTTCCCAACCTCAGCCGCCTGAAACAACATGGCCTATTTCCTGGGCCCACATACTACTAAAATCCATAGTGGAAAATTTAGCTTCCAGAAAACGCATTCCGGCCTGCGAGTCCGTGCACACCGAGACCTCAAGCACTTCTAGGGTCATTGCAATGTCCACTGCCACGGATATTGCCACCAACCTCGCCACAAACACGCTATGCACCCGCCGCAAGAGTCGTACATACGACAGCTTCAATGCTGGCACCCAGATTCCAACTACACTACTCCAATCATCATCGTCAATGGACGCATCACAATATATGAGCAGCTCCTCTACCCCACCTGCACCACGCACCCCTCCTTGCTGAACATAACCTGCCCGTGCGGAGCAGAAACAACAGCCGGCATCATGTATTGGGGTGCAATTCAATTCACGTGGACGCCTGACAGAAGTATGGATTTTAAAGAAGACATAACCTCAATCCTCACCTAACAACACAATATCAATGACTTGTACTTGTACGCAATAAAAATTACCTTTTATATATATTCTGAGTGGTGGGGGAAATGTAAGGACACTAGAGAGTATGATGGTAGATAAACTGAAAATAACCAAACAAAAGGAACGCTGCAATAAATTATATTGGAGTAAAACAGTAACGTTTAGTTATATATTACTCAGATCTGGTATTAACACTTGCGATATTTCATGACTTCTTTTAGCTTTATAAGCAGATTTCTTAGGATAACATGATCAACATTCACATACATCAGACAAGAGCAAAGGTACGCCACAGGCCAGCTGCATACAAATTAAGTAGATGTGCAATTTTGCTTGTTGGAAATGATACTAAAAACCGCATACATCCCTGCTCACTCGATTCTCTTGAAAACAATGTGTCACTCATTGGTAGTGTTTCATCCAGCACCACTTGGCTTTCAAGATGGCAGGCAAAAATACAAACTTTATCGAGTCAGTTTATCCATGATTTTAATTTCACTAAACTCCTTCGAATATTACGGATATTATGGCTATTTATAGGAAAACAAAGGCACATTACTCGGAATTGTGAAAGCAGTTTATAAAAACACGTTATTTGCAAATACAGTCGTTAGTATTAGGAGAGCTAAAAGCGGTCATATGCACCCCAATCTTTTAATCGTTATATTATTGGTGTCCAAGAGTTAGAGTGTCTGACCAATTATTGTTGCCTGGATGAAACAAATCAAATCAGTTTTTATTGACATGGTGGTTTTGGAGTGTGTCTTAGACTTTGCCACGAGGACGACAAGACGAGGACATTGTATAAACTAAGTAGATGTGCAGTTGCTTCTTGGAAATGATATTCAAGACTGCATACATCTCTGCTCAATGTTACTCAAAACTGCATACATCGCTGCTCAAACCAGTCTCTTGAAATAAATCTGTCACTGTTTAGTACGTACTGTGTCATCCTGCACCATGGCGGACAAAAATACAAATCAAAATTTCGGTTATTTCGGTTACGATTTCACTAAGCTCCTTCGAATATTACGGAAGATGGCTATTTCAAAACCTTCAATGGGTGCCATTTAGTTTTTAAATCACAAATGAAATTTTGGTGTACGACAGCTCACCTTATTCACTTTTCATTTTGCTAATATCTCTGGAATATTATAGAAGATAATGCTATTTTTAAACCATGATTGGTAGCCATTTTATTGCTAAAATGGCGGTCCAAAACAAAATTAAAATTTAGGATTATCGCGATTCACTTTATTCATGTTCTCCATCTTTCAAAAATCCATAGAATATTACAAAAGGTATGGCAATATCTAAAGCGTGATAAAAGGATAAAAGGATAAAACAAAATGGCGGATAAAACACGAATGAAAATTGAGGCTTATCTCGACTCACTTTATTCAGTTTTAATTTCGCTAATATCCATCGCATTTGACAGAAGATATGGTTATACAAACTTTGACTGGCCGCCATTTTGTTTTAGAGGGGCGAACGGTAACGTACATTGATTTTAAGGTGTAACTTAGTACCCATCAGATGTGTGCTAAGTTTGGTGAAAATCAACCAATTCAAAAGTTATTGTAGAACAAAGTTTGCAATTTTGTGTTCCCAATTTGACATGGGTTCAGATAAACGAAACGGACAGGCTTCCTATTGGTCCAACCAATGATATTATTGGTGCTAAACCACCGCGGAATAATGATGAATCATAGTATCAGGTTAGCAAAATCAAACCAATTGTATCTTTAGTTCATGTTCAAAATCTCAACTAGGCCCTATATTAATATTCATACATCTAGGATATAATATAAACATTAAGTTAATAAACAATGAATAATTGTTTTGCATTTAATTTTTGTCGATTAAAAATGGGTTTCAATATCAAGGTTACCCTATCAGAAACGTTGTACCTACCGCGACCTCCCAGTTTACCGAATAGGACTATTATCACAACGCCAGTTCTGCAGCGCCAATGACTGCTGTGGCGTGTGCGACGTAAGTAGGGTCTAATCGGCAAACGCTGGAAATGACCGGGACAACCGCATTTCCGGCTTAATATAGCATATTCATATATACATATATTAAAATCCAATTTTTATCAGCAAAAAATAAATGCAAAGAAATTAATCACTGTATATCGCCTCGAAACTTATGTTATTTTACAGCTTATTTATGATTAATTATACTGTTGCGATTTTAAAGGTGAAACTAAAATTTTCATTTTTAATAATTCGATCAACGTCACGTGATTCAATTTTTTTTATTTCGCCTCCACAATCGTAATTGTTATAATATTAATCAATCTGTCAAATAACATGACTGTAAAAGCAGTACAAAGTGACTAATTACGTTGCATTTATTTTTTACACACAAAAATTCGGTTTCAATATACCTGTTTATGCTCTAGAATAGGCTGGAAATGTGGTGTTCAGGTCATCTCCGCATTTGCCGATTAGGCCCGTAGGTTACCGGAAGGGCTATGGCGGCATGAATCAGACATACTTTGGGCTTGGTTTGCGCACAAGACATTTCAAAGTAGAGATCCATTGAATTCTTTTTATTTTATTAGAAAATGAATTGCAAAAAAATGATTGTGTATAGGAAAACAGAGGTACATTACTCGGAATTGTAAAAGTAATTTATAAAAAGTGCATCATTTGCAAATACAGTCGTTAGTATTAAGAGAGCTAAAAGCCGTCATATGCACGCCAATCGTTCGATCGTCAGATGTTTGTAACAGATTGCGACGCAGTTAACCAATTTTTGTAGTCTGTCTTACGGACTGGATGAAACAAGCAAAATAAGTTTTGATTGACATGGTCCTTTTGGGTTCGTTCCCAGGCCCGAAGGCTACAATTGTGCAACAATGATTTTTTGTTGGTGCAACCAGAAGCGGGCCGTTCTGAGAGACTGGCCCGCACTTTTCAAACATGTCAAATAGCGATAAAGCAAACGCAATTCCAAACAACTACCAATATTGACAAAAAGCATAGGTTCACCATCTCCTTCCCACGAACAAAACCACATCTTCGTCACTATTTGAATCCAAAAATGACGATTGATTGACAGCCATGTTCCATGCCTCGAACGTACGGACCAAAGAAATTCAAAGAACCTCCCGTGACAATACCATTCTAGGAACTCCTTGTTGCACGCGTAGCGCTACTTCATTGTTAAATCAAACAGGCATTCAGACGGATAATGCCCCAAAACCTTGTGCCATTCCAAAATCTTGCGCCCTTGTGCATTGTTTAGGAATGGCCCGCAGTTTGGGGGCATTATCCTATACCTAAGGTACGCAGATTGGAGTGGGTCTTAGACTTTGCCTCGAGGACGACAAGACGAAGACATTGTACAACTAAGTAAATGTGCAGTTTTGCTTGTTGGATATGATACTGAAAACTGAATACATCCCTGATCAAACCAGTCTCTTGAAATCTATCTGTCACTGTTTGGTACAGTTTCGTCCTCCACCACTGTACTTTCAAAATGGCGGAAAAAAATAGAATCAAAATTTCGGGTACGATTTCACTAAACTCCTTCGAATATTACGGAAGTGATGGCTATTATAAAATCTTCAATGGGCGCCGTTTTGTTTTCAAAAGCACAAATTAACTTTTGGTTTACCTCAGCTCACCTTATTCCCACTTTTCAGTTTACTAAAATCCATCGAAATTATGGAAGAAATAGCTATTTCAAAACCATTATTGGTCGCTATTATGTTTTAAAAATGGCGGTCCAAAACAAAAATCAAAATTTATGTTTATTGCGATTCACTTTATTCACAGTGACCTGAACTCTCCCATACGTCCCCCTACCATGTGACTACCTTGCCTATTCACTGCCCCACCATAACTTACAACATACGTACATTAGAAATCACAACTAACAATAAAGCCTACAAACACCCAGCTACACATCTCCCCACCTCCCTACACATGGCAAATCCAAACGACTGCCCTCAAAAGCCATCATGTTACACCTGGGTACACACGCTACAGTCCAAAGCAAATGAACCAAAATCAAACCAAATCTGCACCTACATATTACGATGTTTTCCCATGGATGTGCACCTCACGGAGCGGATACTCAACCAGGATACACTCTCCCAGGAAGCACCACAGCGGTTATTTAGGTGAATCCACCAAGGCCAGAACATTGGTATCCACTTCATTACACAAGATTGGAAAACCCTTGACTGAAGTCAAGGCAAAGGACACTTCTAAACTTTAAAGTGTCACATGACTGAAATGGAAGTCACATGACCTTAACATAAGGTGTAGCCCAAGTATAATGTGACAAAGACACGTAGTTCTACGAACTAAATCTACAAAAAGTCTGTTGGAAAAAAATGTGTAGCCATCTACTGGAATCGACCCAGGAACCATAGACACACGAGTCTGATGTTGTACCATTGGGCCATTCTCACTGAAAAGCCCATAGCTGCATTTGTCGAACCTTACTTTGATATTCCTACAAAATTACACTTTCAGGGGCCATAGCTCGGAAACGGAGGATTTCCGGACATTTGTTACTGCGGAGTTTTGGTTTATTTTGATCAACAGGTTATGTCCTGAAAGTTTGCCGGTGTAATTCAGTTACACATAGTATAGTTCTTGAGATCTCGATACACATGTGACCATAACTTACTAACCGGAAGTCACAAGACCTTATTCTTGGTATCATTTAAATCGGCTTATGAAGACAAATTAAATTACATCTTATTTTCGCTTGTAGGGTTGTATTTTTTTTGGCTCACAACGCACACGTGACCGTAACATCCGAACCGGAAGTCACATGAACTCAAGGCTCGTTTATGCACGGGTGAACGGTTGTCTATACGCTCGCGAAGCAGCAAAGCAACTCCTCGCGAGGGCCTTCGCACGCGTAAAATCCGGCGCATCCGAAGATAAAAAAAAGTTTAGCTTCTTCGCATAGCGTGGCTGGCGCGAAACGAAATCGTGACGTCACAAAGATCGAACCAATGAGAAAGCAGCGTGCCTGCCGTGACCATGTTGACTACGATCGTTCACTACCGCTCGCAACTTTGAGAAAATGACTAATAAACATCTACGAATGAAACTGGGAAGGTCAAGCCCCAATTATTTTAGTCATCTGCGTTTGTCAGCCGCTATATACATGGCCTACAAAGCCGTTGTTTTTGTTGCTTTGTGCTTCCCATCGCTAAAATATGTTTCTGCAGGGTCGAATGTTTGCGGCTGCATAAACGAACAAGCCAGGCGAATTTGCGTCGCTCACTTCAAATCTTTGCGTTGCGTCTTCGCTTCGCGTGTGCATAAACGAGCCTTTAAACTTGGTTTCATTTTAACCTCCTTATCAAGACGAATCGAAGGGCACCATGTTGTACAGATTTGTCGGTTTTTTAGTTTTTCAGATCTCGATGCGCACGGACAGACAGACGACAAAGTCATTATAGCATAGGACTTCAGTTTAGAAGTCTAAAAGATGCGGCGTGTTTGCGTGTTTGCGTGTTTGTGTGTTTGTTCGGGGGTAACTCCCAAGATCCTGAGAGTTGAAGGTCAGGTACGGTGTCAATCGCAAGAGATAAATTCCGGCCAGAGAAAGAGGGTGATTTTTGTAACTCTGAGGCCGAGAGTTTGGAAATTACGAATAAAAAACGAGTCAGGACTGAATGCGCCGTCTTTCATGTATTGTTACCGGCCGTTTGTTGTCCAGCGGTCCACAAACAGTTCCTTGCCCAAGGTAACGATTTTTGACCTCGACGATTGAAGCAAAAAAAAACACTTTTTATAGCGAGGCTCTTTGAATTGTTGCCGTCCGTTCGCATACTCGGTAGACGTACATACCCGCGAGCTGCAGTGAGCTTTGGATTGTTGGCGGCCTTTCCCCAAATCGGTACCAATACACATCCGCGAGGTGTAGCAGCTGATTGGGCGTTGTCGTCGTGTTGTTTGTTGAAGACTGAAATGAAAAATGGTCGTTTCATCCTAATGTGAACTTGCAAGAGAAAGCAAGGTGTGTTCCGATTTCAAATTTGTACGGCCAGTTCGATAAGCATACGTAATTGGATTTTTTTATGCAACGTTTAGGGAAAAAAATGTATTGTTTCACTTGGCCATCCCACTCAGCAACGGTTCTTCACCAGGTGCTTTGTCATTATTCTCGTGGCTTTTCCAGAGTAAAAAAGTAAGCCTAACTGGTGTCGAAATTGAATGTCATTCGTCCCGATAGTGTGACGTGCACAGCGGCTCCCGTCCCACTTGTGCTGCTGACTCAGTAACAATATATATCCGTGAGCTCAAGCAGCAGTCTTGGCGAAAAATGAAAAATGAAATATGTTTGTTTCATCCCTAAACACTGAACAGGACTTAATAATTCTGGTAGGAGATTGGTTTACTGAAAATCTGTTGACTTTAAATGTTTTGAAAAGTAATTACGTTCACTTCTCACTAAGTTGAAAGGATCTCTTAACTACCAAGTTACACATGCACAGATGTGCTCTTGTGGATCCTCAGTTGCCCGCAGATTAATCAAGAAACTCATGTTAAGTACCTAGTTTTGACTTTAGACAAATTACTAAATTGGAAAAAGAAAACCTGCAGTGGTGGTTGGTCGACTGAGAGCACTTTTGTGCAAAATGTATTATTTGAGAGAGCTTGTCTCGCTGAATACTTTAAGGATGTTTTATTTTGCCATGGGCCACTCCATTATGAATAATATATTCCATCATGTGCTACGGTGGGACTTATATGAATGCTACCGATCCAGTGAATAACTACAGAACAAAATTATGAAAACAATGATGTTCAAGAAAAAAAGATATCATTCTTTCCAGATCTACCAACAACTTGAGATCCTGCCAGTCCGCCACTTGTATGTTTACAGAGCTGTGTTGAATTTTCGTAAAAAACGGCACCACATTTCTACACGACTTAACACAATTTACCATACTAGACATGAATCTGATTATTATGTTGTTCAACCAAAGGTGTCAAAGGAACGTCTCCACAAATGCAGTCTCTACCTTTGCAGTAAATTTTACAATAATTTACCCAACCATTTAAAAGAAATTAGCAACACCAATTCATTTCGTAAATCATTATTTAAATGGCTTCTAGTCGTAAACCCTGCTGACCTTGAAAACTGGTTTCGAATTGTCAGTTAAGATTCTGTGCTTTTAAACTCCTCTTGATACATCTTACTCATTTTAAATTACTTTGTCTGTTTTGTATATGTACTTTTTATCTCAGTTTCTTACTGATTGGTGTTACTGTTTTAGTAGTGAATAGTGCCTCGATTGTGAGGTATTACTTCTAGCTCACTGTATAGATGGTTTTTATTCTACTGATTATTATGGATAAGTGTCTCCTACTTGACTTAATTTTATTATGGATTTTTGTTTATTATATTAAAATTTTTTATTTTTCCTTATCATTTTAGAAAATTAACTATGCCCAAACTTCTTGTGCTACACTACACACGCGGGCTATAGCTCTTGTGGAGTGTGGTAACAATGTATTATGACATGTAACGAATTAATTACTCTTTGAAGTTGAATAAACTTGAAAAACCTGAATTGGAGATAAACGAAAGTGTTTCCTTAATTTTGAGGTCATGTAGGTCTCTAAATTGGACGGCCAGTTCGATAGGCGCACGTGCTTGGATCTTTTCTGCAAGGTTTATAGGATAGAAAATGTATTGTTTCACTTGGCCAAGATGGCGATCCCTCTGAACAATGGTTCTCCACGAGGTGGTTCGTCATTATTGTCGTGGCCTGACCAGAAAAAAAAGTAAGCCTAGCTGGTGTCCAATTAATCGTAACTGTTCGGGAAAGCCAAAAACAAATAAGGAATTAGATAAGTTAGTGAACGTTACAATTTCCAACTTATGGTCATCAGCCCCAGCGCGGAAGCATATACTAGATGCAACTTGGCCGTTAACTGAATAACGAGGAAACAACGGGGCTCGCACTTAAGGCCATCAGCCACAGCACGGAACGACAGACAAGGGGCTCCACAATTCCATTCATTTCAGGTTTTTGTAGAAACTTGGAGTTGGTGCAAGTCGCTCCGTCCATTTCGCTAATATGCACCCACGTGCGTTGATTGTCATATCGAGTCAAAATCCTATCAATTTGTAGTAAACCGTAGGAAAGAAAATTTATTGTTTCACTTGGTCAAGATGGCGATCCCTTTCAACAATGCTTCTCCACGACGAAACGTTATCGCTGCCTTCCACGAATTAAATTTGTTGGAACCACACTTCGTGCATGCGCTAAAACAAGTGTAAAATGAGCGACAAATTAACATAAACCGAATAGTGAAGTCCTCTCCACAATGGTTCCTCTAGCGTTGCGCGTTGTTAATGGGGGTTGAACATTTTGCTACTGCAGACCACAATAACGCTTTTGATTGTTTTGGCTGCGAGGAACCAAAAATACCATAGAATTGTTTCGCTCCAGCAAAGATGACGAGCTTCTAACAGATTTTCAACGCATGGCCATCGTTGAGCGAGATACGAGGTGGTTTTTCATTGTTGGCGTGATCTCTTTTTGGCTTCTTGATGGCTCCGCGAGGTATAGCAGCTGACTGGGCGTTGTCGTCGTGTTGTTTGTTGAAGACTGAAATGAAAAAACAGCGTTTCGCCCTGATGTGGACTTGGAAACATATAAGTACTCGGTTCTTTGGGCAAAGGCTTGGAAAAGAAAATGTATTGTTTCACTTGGGCAAGAAGGCAGATCCCTCACAACAATGATCTTCTAATGACGATGAATGTTGGAGTATCTCAAAAACGTGGTTGCTACTGCGACCTCCCAGTTTATCGAATAGGCCTATTATCGCATCGCCAGTTCTGCAGCGCCAATGACTGCTGTGGCGTGTGCGACGTGAGTAGGGTCTAATCGGCAAACGCTGTAAATGACCGGGACAACCGCATTTCCGGTTCTATCTAGCATATTCATATACGTATTGAAATCAAATTTTTATGAGCCAAAAATAAATGCAAAGCAATTAATCACTGTGTATCGCCTGTAAACTTATGTTATTTTACAGCTTATTTATGATTAATACTGTTGCGATTGTAAAGGCGAAACTAAAATTTTCTTTTTTAATAATTCGATCAACGTCACGTGATTAAATTTTTTATTTCGCCTCCACAATCGTAATTGTAATAATAATAATCAATCTCTCAAATAACACGACTGTAAAAGCAGTACAAAGTGACTAATTACTTTGCATGTATTTTTTTACACACAAAAATTCGGTTTCAATATATATGTTTATGCTCGAGAATGCAAATGCTCATCTCAGCATTTGCCGATTACGCCCGTAGGTTACCGGAATGGCTATGGCGGCATGAATCGGAAATACTTTGAGCTTGGTTTGCGCACAAAACCTTTCAAAGTAGAGATCAATTGAGTTCTTTATTTTTTTATTATAAAATAAATTGCAAAAAATATTATTTATAGGAAAACAGAGGCAGATTACTCGGAATCGTAATAGTAATTTATAAAAAATGCATTATTTGCAAATACAGTCCTTAGTATTAAGAGAGCTAAAAGCCATCATATGCACCCCAATCGTTTAATCGTTAGATGCAGATAGCTTGTCTGTAGGCCATCTAAACAATTTTTGTAGTCTGTCTTACGGACTGGATGAAACATACAAAATAAGTTTTGATTGACATGGTCCTTTTGGGTTCGTTCCCAGGCCCGGAGGCAACAATGATTTTTTTATTGGTGCAACCAGAAGTGGCTCGTTCTGAGAGACTGGCCCGCACTTTTCAAACATGTCAAATAGCGATAAAGCAAACACAATTCCAAACAACTACCAATATTGACAAAAGGCGTAGGTTCACCATCTCCTTCCCACGAACAAAACCACATCTTCGTCACTATTTGAATCCAAAAATGACGATAGATTGACAGCCATACGGACCAAAGAAATCCAAAGAACCTCCCGTAACAATACCATGCTAGGAACGTATTGTTGCACGTGTAGCGCTACTTCATTGTTAAGTCAAATAGGATTCAGCCGGATAATGCCCCAAAATCTTGTGCCATTCCAAAATCTTGCGCCCTTGTGCATTGTTTGGCATGGCCCGCGGTTTGGGGGCATTATCCTATAGCTTAGGGATTGGTGTGGGTCTTAGACTTTGCCTCGAGGACATAAGACAAAGACATTGTATAATTAAGTATATGTGCAGTTTTCATTGTTGGAAATGATACTCAAAACCGCATACATCCCTGCTCAAACCAGTCTCTTGAAATCAATCTGTCACAAATTAAAATTTCGGTTATCCCACCTATATTAAAAAGTAGCTGTTTATTTGCGTGCGTGTTTGCGTGGCTGTTCGCGATAGGCTCTGAAGATCGGGTAGCCCCGAGGTCGTGGGTGGTGTCTATCGAAAGAGTCGAGTTCCGATATGAGTTTAGGCAAGGTGTGGTGGCGGGGAGTCCGAGCGGTCAAAAACGACGAGCGAAACCAAAAAAAAAAGCATGCAAACGCGGAAAAATTTAGTATTACAT
>JAQIVB010000065.1:0-12093 GCA_034698005.1 Lithobius nodulipes
GGTGCTAGTATCAATTCAAATGCCGCACGCGACACGTAGCCTTGTCGAACCTACGCGTGGCATACTTCTGAGTGAGAAGTTCATATTACTTCTGACTACTGTAATTAACTAAAATTGGTTTTTACTTGTGAATATACTTGGACGTCCTTGACCGTGTCTTGGCCGAAAAACTCGGCGTGGTATTACATATGGTTATTTCTTAACTTCATACATTTTTCATTTCCAGCAATGAAGTGTAAAAAAGTTGCTTGTTAAAATGCCTCCTAACAAAAATGTTTGCTACTTTATGCACTGTTCTCCATATTTACCCATAGTACATATTGTATTGACAACTTAAGATGTACAAATGAAGTAGCATCACAGGCTCTAAAAAAATTAAAAGCAGCATTTTCTTGCAGGGTACACCAAAGTCATCAAATCAAAGACAAAACCTGAGAAAGGGATCTGCGTACATCCTGATCCAGTTAGTACTTGGAATAGGTTTGAAGGTTTATTAATCGACGACCCTGGTGATGGACCAAAAAGTAACCGTAAGAGAGGTAATGTTTGTTGCATTCATCTTGAAAAATAAATGTAGTGAATGGAGGTGAGGTCGAAGTTAGGGTTGTTCAATGTTCGATTGATACATCCGATTTCGATGTCATTAATGCGCCTGTTTTCAAGCTACAAGAATTCTACTTCTACCACAACAATGCACTATTTTTGATTGCAGTGGTCTTGCCGGTCATCCCTCCCCTCCTCTGTTCAAATCCCCAGCTGTTCTTGACCAATCAAAAAGTGACCTGGATGTTGAGAGTGGAACGACAGAAAGTAGACCATGGTGATCGGCGAATACAACGGCAATAGTTTCTAAGTTGAAAAATGTGACTGATTTAATTTCCATTACCTGTCAAAACCCTTTTAAAGAGCCCAAAACTACAAACTAAGAATATGAGGTAACACTTAAACAAAGGAAAGAACTCTATATATGTCGAAAGTTGCTGGTAAATAAAGTTGAAACACCAGGAAATGGGCATCGTTGGGATTCTTCTTTAGAAAGTCCAAAGCACTCTCAGGATGGTGCGCAGCTTCCTATATTTCGAGTTAAGTTGTGATTGATTTTCTTTAATTGGAGAGCAGATGGTAAGCCCACTTAAAGGATTGAAGGTCCAGTAACTTGACGACTACTCCAGAATGGTATCTTCTCTAAAATAATGTTGCGTAGTTTTGTTGCGGGCAACCAGCAAACCATAAGCCTAGGCGGCTAAAAGACGTCAAAACTGCACTTGGTGCTCCTCCTTGCCTTTGCTTCTGACAAACTATTCAGGTTCGGGCAATGGAATTGGTATACGTCCTGCTCTCCTCATGGAGGCTCTGGGTCAAGACTCAACGACCTCAAGGATCTCCTATCTCAAGTGTGATTCCTGCTCTCTCGGCGGTTGCGGATCAAGAACCGGACGGAATGCTTCTCCTGGGAGGTACCAACATCTCTACTGGGATGTTAGAAACTCTTCAGGTTGGAGGGGTTTCTATTTATTCCCTTCCCTCCTTCCTGCATCCCTCACTGTACCCAATGCAATGATGTCTGGTTCTACAGAGTAAGCTATTTCACTCAGACTCTGCGATTCAACGTTTCTACTTAGTTGCAAGAAACTTGTTAGGAAGGAAGGACTTAAGTTCAGCTACTTGTCCCCTTTCGTCCTTCTTCTAATGCCGGCTCGGTGACGGTGTTCACTCGACCTGGACTTGTGATGCGGTCGAATTCGACGGTTTCGAAGTTTTCGACCAAGATTTCACTGAACGATGCCTACATTACTGCTCATGGGTACAAGCCTTGCTACTTCCTAGGCAGCAACAAGCTTGTGTTACTCTGGATGAGGTTTTACTCAGAAGCAACCTGGAGGAACCATTCGGCATTTCTTCTCTCTTTCTACATTAAATCCATGTGTTGCCTTTTTTTTTCTCTCTTCCTGCGGGACTTGTCTCACCAAGCTGGTGACTTGTATCATTTGGGTCCTGTGGTCATAGCCCAAAGGCCGTGGAGAGAGTTATTCACACCTAGCCTAACCACCAACCCATCCGGACGGTTGATAAACTGCAATAAAATTTCTACTTAAGTATGTTCGGCGAGTAACAACTAAACTTTGTTTTTACTTGCTAACATACTTACGTATATTCCTCCTCCTCCCCGTTGGTGCTTCACCTCTTCTCCTGAGTTCCTCAGCATAAAGGTGAGGCTACATGGAGCGTGCATGGCAGCTGCCAAGTGGGAATGCATCGTGGGGAGGCTGAAAGCCCTGTTTTCAGTTCTTCTGAGAAAATTAAGCACTAAAGCAATAAATGCAATAACATTTCTACGCAAGTATATTCGCGAGTAAAAACAAATTTCAGTTCTAAAATTATAGTTATCGTGTCTTGGCATGCTTTTGCGGCCGCATATTCCGAGCGGGTTAAAGAAAATGCCTAGCAATATTCTGAAACTGCATGAAGTATTGGACTCGTAGGCGCTTAACACCTTCGCTACCGACAGGGATTTTAAGCTGCTTCTAAAAACCACAAGCAAACTAACGACGTTTGTAATGACTACCTACTATAATTTTGGTCTGTTGGAGTAGGATATACTATAGTCTTCACAATTATGTCATACAATTTAATGTTGTGTATGTGGAGTCGGTCTGTGACAAAATTTTATCCAGTAGCGACATAAAATTTTATTTTTATGTGAATTTTTGCTCATTTTGGTTAGTTTGCTAGCTTTTTCTCGTGTGCTCATTTTTCATATTTTGGTTATTTTTTCATAGAAAAGTAATGGCAGGGCTGTGCCTGTGCCGCATTTTGCCAGTCCGGTCCGGTACCAGTACCTTAATTTACTTGGTGGTACAATGCCGATACCACCTGCTGGTATCGTTAAAATTACATCTAGAATAAAATTGCTAACAGTTTTTGGCAAATCAAAATATTTCTTAACTAAAATGTGTATATTTTAAATTTACGAAATTCTTCATTTTACGTTAGGCTAAAACAATTTATCATGGGAGCCAGGCTAAAACAATTTATCATGGGAGCCAGTTAGAACACCAGAAAAGGAGGTGGCAATAGCCACTCCGATTTAGGACAGCACTTTTTGAAATGAGAAAGTTAAAATTAATTAGTTTCTTAGACTTCTTATTATATAGTTGCTTAATTAATTAAATTAGTAAATTAATAAAATAATAATTTTCATTGCGTAATTAAATGAGTGCGTAAAGCGTATGGAATTAGCACTTGTCATTAAAACATTTAATGCAGGCTAAAATGGGGCCCACAGTTTCTAATTGGCCTAGACCTATAACACCTCGGCAAGGCGCTGTATTCCGGTAAGCATCACCTTAACAACTTTCATCGTGCTGAATGATGCTCTCCTTACCACCTATCCTCCAATATGCCTGACTTCAAGAGCTGCTTTCTTTCATTGATTAAATTGCAATAATTTGGCAAGAAAGCTTTTCAAGTCGAACCAAAAAAAATTTTAGAACCAGGTGTAGATTAACTGTACTCTCCAATATTCACAGAATGATTTTCGTTGAACGCTAACAGCACAGAATGATTTTCTGATCAGTTCTACACAGAAAAAAAATTATTAGATATAGCCATACGTAACGGCAAGATAGCTAGTTACAATGAACAGTATTTAGCTGCTGGCAGTCCAACGTGAACATAGAAGTGTAGTTATGCTAGTGGTAATTAAAACTATCCGTATTCTTAGGTTAAGTTTGTGTAAGCACATAGCTGAAGAATTAGAAAGGAAAACAAAACGATCGATAAGCCTTTGAAGGTCGATACATAAGAGTTACTTGAATGCCACTTACTGTTGCTTTTACTACTTCCTTTTCTTGCAGTGTACACCAGATTCACTAAGGTAGATCTAAAGTCTAAGAAGACTATCCGTACCATCAATAAGGGTCAAGCAGTACTGACAAGCGATGCTGGTAAAAGTGGTAACAAGTTAGGTAAAGGTGGAGTTAAACTATTAGTGGATATAGGCAAATTTGGTCACGGTGAGTACACAACATTCATTCCCAAATGTGAACCTGAAGGCGAACGACTAGTGGATACAGGTAATTTAGGTAATGGAAAGTCTTTTCCGGTGATTCCTAAGTGTGAAGGTAAAAGACTAGTGGGTGGAGGTAAGTTGGAAGTTCATTCTGTATTTCATACTTACGCCGAGTTCTTAAGTAGTTTTAATGAATGGTGTTTAGCTTCTGGCCATCCAATGCATACTTGTAGAAGTTCAAAAAATGATGCTGGTGATGAGAACTATCCATATTTGGAGGTTACTTTTACGTGTAAGCATTTTGGCAAGCCCAGAATTAGAAGTAAAAACATACGTCCTAACCAGCACCACCATGCTAGGCAATGTCCAGTTCTGTTGAAACTTAGATTCCAAAAAAAAAAGTTGGTTTACACCATTACGCAGTTAATTGATGAGCATAACCATCCAGTAAGTGCTGATTTAAGAAAACACTACGCGGATGCCCGAAGAATTACTAAGGTTGAGAAATCGGCCATTTCAGAATTAATGGACTATAATGTGCAGACTGTTGATGTGAAACGGTACATTTCAGAAAAATTTTGTAAATCTGTTCTAAGCCGTGATGTTCAAAATTTGCGTGCAAAGGAAAGGGAGCAAAAACTTGCAGGCCGTACTCAGGGTCAGTGTATTGTGGATGAGCTGTTATCTGTAGTAGACAAAAGCAATATCCATTTAGAAGTAAATGAAAACGGTGAAATAATTTTTTTGCTTGTGCAGTCGAAGTGGATGCTAGAACTGATGGACAAATATCCTGAAGTGCTATTTGTTGATGGGACGTATAAGCTAAACATCGAAGGTTATCCTCTTTATCCCATCTTGTGTGAGGATGGATCGGGCCGAGGGAGACCAGTCTGTTATATGTTCGTTGCAAATGAAACTAAGGAAGTGTTAGAAGCCGCTCTGCGTGCTTTTATGAATTTAAACTCTAGTATAGCCAACACTAAAGTAGTTATAGTGGATAAAGATTTTAATGAAATACAAATTTTAAAAGAAATGATGCCTCAGGCTAATATTCTGTTGTGTTGGTTTCACGTCATCAAGTATAGGAAAACAGCAATTAATGAGTATTATATGGAACAAGACTGTAAAAAAACATGTATGGATAAACTAAAAGCTCTCTTGTATTCTAGTAATGAGGATGATTACCATTGTAATCTTGATGATTTGAGGGAGTGCTCTCCAGAAGACTTTTTTAAATACTTTATGAAAAATTGGGATAACTGCAGGGAGATGTGGAACATTCAGTATCGGCTTGGATTAACAACTTTAGCTAACAACACTAATAATAGAATAGAAAGTCATAACGACAAAATTAAACGGTTCATAACACGTTCAGGACATTTATCGGATTGCATTTCTTCTCTTTTGAAATTCATTGACGTGACAGAGGTTTCCTTGGCCCAGTCCATTTTTAAAGAAATGAAAACTACTATAGATACTCGTGTTGTTGACGAGCTTCACATGAAGTATGGTTTACTATGCACTTCTTATGCCACTCGACTGATTTATATTCAGCTGAAAAAGTATGAGAAGGGAAACTGGTCATACAACACAGCTGATAACAATGTGTTCAAAAACGAAATGGCATATAAGGTAACTGAAAACTACACAAAATGTGAATGTTCTTTTTTTTGTCAAAATTTGCTTCCTTGTGTACACATTTTTTGTGCTAGAGGTGCTGAAGAGCTGAATTTGTATTCAGAATGCTTAGTCCCCCATCGATGGCAGAAGGCAACTGCTTTCCAAATGATTTGCCGGTACCTCAAGTACATGTTTCGAAAACGGAAAGAAAATCGGTAGTAACCCCTGGAGAAAAGTACTGTAAAGGTCTTAGTGTAGCCAAACAAATGGCTAGTTTCAACATGTGGCGAAAAGGACTTTTTAGTTAAATTTGGTCAAATGGAACGCTTATTGGAAAGCTGGAAGACGAATTCCGATTATGTTAACCACCCCACTGAAGTGGTAGTAGAGGAGTCACAAATCTTGATTAATCAACATGATAGTCACAGGTGAACCACCCAAAAAAGGGTGCAATGAAAATGTAGATTTGACCAAAGTGGAACCACTTTCAGAATTTAGAGACACTGAAAATGTAGATTTGACCAAAGTGGAGCCACTTTCAGAATTTAGAGACACTGAAAATGTAGATTTGACCAAAGTGGAGCCACTTTCAGAATTTAGAGATAAAGTAAAAGTCCGTGACGTGCAAGCACGCAGAGGACGTCCAAAAGGTACCCGTAAAGGGTTTACAAATTTTTCGGCCAAAAAGAAAAGAAAGGTGTCTCCGAACGATGGCAAAAGTGCTGCAAATATCGACTCGCCAAGCATTTGGATTGCTAGTTTAAATCTAAATTCTGATGATGAGCACCTAATGTAATCTAGTGGATGGTACACAGACACTATTATGAATGCAGCCCAAAGTATATTGAAAATGCAGTTTAATGTGAAGGGCTTGCAAAATACTGTTTTGGGGGAAGGATTAAATTTTGATATTATGAAGGGCGAGTTTGTGCAGATCCTTCATTGCGGTCAGTACCATCATTGGGTAGCAGTTAGCATAATCGGCTGTGAGCCTGGTCTTGTAAATCTCTACGACACCTTGGGTGGGATTTCGCATCCTGATTTAATTCATCAAATTTGTGCAATTATGCTGCACGATGGTCCCACTATAACTATCAACAAACTTCCTGTACAACGTCAATCTGGGGTATCAGAATGTGGGCCGTTTGCCATTGCTAATCCCTATTCGGTTTTGAATGGACTGGACCCAGCTACTCTGTCTTACGAACAGTCTGCTCTAAGAACTCATATTTTAAGCTGCTTCAAAAAATTTAAATTTTGTAACTTTCCAAACCAGAAAGGTATTGTGAAAAGAATTAAATCAAGCTCCACAGTTTTGGAGATTTTCTGTCAGTGCAGACAGCCATGGTTTAGGAGTTCAACATCAATGTACAAACAGAACTAATTGGTTGTGATGCATGTGGTAATTGGTTTCATGAACAATGTAGAGCAGTAAAGGATATTTCAGGCCAAGGGTTATAATAATAATACAACTCTATTACCCATAAATGGTAAAGGGAAACTGGTTAGATCCACTAACACTAGTCCATCATTTTAAAGATGAACTGGTGGTATTATGTGAAGGTTGCATATGAAGTGCTGGTTTATAACCACGATTTGGAGTCATTACGTATTGTCACTAATATATTTCTTTTCAAATTAAATATAAGTTTTGTTGAATGTTCAAATTTTACTTGCTATGTGCTCTTTTTGCTGTTTTATGCAAGTGTGCTGATTTGTTTCGTCATTTTAGTTTTTTGATTAGTTGCACACTGTTTTTGTTGACTTGCATACGTTTATTGATTTGTTATAACTATTTTTATCTCAGTTAATTTAAAGTTCAGGGCTGCTTTAGGTATGCGAGTTTAGAACAGCTGACAGAAGGAGACTCCTACACTTCAAAGCTGCTTTCTGACACTGACAAGCCAGAGTGTGGCTAAACACCAATACGTGTATTTTCAAGAAGAGCGTTGTTATGCCAGTACGCAGTATGGAAAACGATGAACTACAGGAATACTATGACAGCTTTTCAAGGCTCAATGAACAAACTAGCAAACGTGAAGAGCTAAGAGTCCTTGAAACAAGCTACTTCATTCTCAATTGAAGAACCAATGGACATGGAAATCTTTCTTTGTAGGTGTTATGATGAGCAGAAACTTGAAAGTGAATGCGCGAATGAATCCACAAGCATTTCAACCTATAGCACAAGCACAGGAAGAACCAATGATCCAACATTATTCCACAACGTCTGAATAAGCGACATTCCTTCAGGGCCAGTTCAAGTGAGGGTGTCCATCCTGACCCTAACAAGGTTTATTCCATTGCTAACATGGCAACTCCGAGGACAGTCAGAGAACTTCGTTCCTTTGTAGGGACTACTTCATGGTTTCGCCGTTATGTTAGGAATTATGCGTCAACTGCGAACCCCCTGACTAACCTGTTAAAGAAAGGAGTTAAATGGTCAATTAATCACTTCATCTGTTCTGGCGCAGCCTGACTTTAGCAAAGAATTTATCCTCAAGACTACTGCATCGGACCATGGACTTATATACTACCATACTACGTGGGTTGGATGAGACACTCAACGCGAGCGAGTGTTGCTATGCTCATTCTGAAGGAGGTTCTGCGCACGCGTCAACTGACGTCACTTCCACGCGATGGCGGCAGGTTTAATTCGTTAGACCACGTCAATCCGAAAAAGACATTTATTTGTTCCAAGCATTTCATCGATCCTGGCGGCCCTACGGAAACCCATCCCGATCCTTGACCAGCAGACGCCTCCGTCGACAAACAGGTAAAAACTTTCTTTTCTCCTTTTAGTGTTCATTGTAAGTGTGAATCACACTAAATTATTAAGAATATTACATAAAATAATACTACTGCAGCCTATGTTGTTCACTTTTTAAGTTGATTTGTGGCCTCACTTGGCTGTTATTAATTTTTTTTGCGTTAAAATAAATCCGTTACGAATCTTTGTCTTAGACAAGAGAATGGCTGAAAAGAAATCCAGCCAGTGAAACAATAAAAGCTTTTTATTGAGTACGAAAGTATTTACAAGAACATATTTTACATTTGTTTGCTAAGTTATTATATACTGCAATACAATACAGGCCTACAATCTTGTATCCGAAATTTGCAGTTATGTAGGTAGTATATACTCATAAGAGGACACACCATTGCAATACCGGTACTGTATTCTATTAAATAGCAAAATGTGACCACAGATTCAGTTAGGTTCTGTAGTCGAATTCTAACTAATGTAGGCCTATCACACCAGCACTGTACTATGCTTAATCTTAAAAGACTTAATGATGATTATTATGCCTAATAAAAAAAAAAATTGTCGGCTAGGATCAATCAGTAGGTGTCATTTTTTTCATTTTAATACAGATTAGCCTACAAATGATGCTTTTCTTTGTCCTCCAGGTCCAAAAGGAAACTAAGAGTTTTAATGGTGGGGAAAAAAATAAAGTGATAGGCAGGAAAAAATACATTTGATTGGAATAGGCTACGGACGGCAAACAAATTTACAATTTTTAAGTAGGCCTATTTAGGTGTAATCATTGTTGTAGATCATAGTAGTTAGCTTACATAAAGAATTTGGCCAAATAGTCTACTAATACTAAGTAGTACATTTAATGTAGTTTTCAGATATTAGGTGTGTTTTTAAGTACCGTATGTTTAATAAATAACATTATACCAAGTACACAATGTAGAGTTTTTTCTCTCTAGGTATCTGTACGTCGCAGGAAAAGGGATCCCCCAAAACCAAGAATGCCTGCTTTACCTAAAAAAAAGAAAGGCCGAAGGATTAAATATCCACACTGACAAAGGCCTACAAGTCTCCACAAATGATTCGACCACATTCCTTACTGAAGCGTCAACGTGTGCTATCCCTTTGCCAGATCCCACACCAAATAATTTGCAACATTTTGATGCTGCACCAAGGCAAGAAGAGGTACCTACCGCTGCAACCAATCGTAAAACGTATGAAAGTATTGCTGAAGTTCTGTTTCGGGGTGGTGGACTGTTAAGTGTTTTTGTAAGTAAATGCTATGTCACCATTGCTTGCCATTTTTCTACTGACCTGACTTGTGAAGTGTTTGTGTTGGGTAAACAGATTCCAAATACACACAAGCTTTGAAATCTTAGACCTGAAAAGAACCTATTTTACTGCCTTGCAGACGTTAAAGACTTTTTATTTAAGCTTCGCAGTGAGTGGGCTGTGTGCAACTGCTTGTGTACAAACTGTAGCTGCAAAACCCATGCTACACAATGCCACGCAAGTTGTTCGCTTCTGACATTTTCAGCAAGTCGTACGGGTTTTTCTTGCAAGAAAATCATTAGAAATGATAAAATCAAAGCATCAAAAGCACGTACAACAAAAGTAACACATACTTCTCGTATTAACACACGTTTTTTATCTAAAACTGCCACACACCAACGCTTACGAAAAGCATTAACCGATGTTAAAAAGTGCAAAATTAAGGCCACTCGGCTGTCAGAGCGTCTCCACTCCTTAATTTGCAATAGAGGGGTAGTTTTATCACCTCAAGACAATAAAGATTTTGGTGAAGTTTTAAAATCGAATAATGTTGAAGCCACCAAGAGTTTTAAGAATTTGTTTGTCCAGCAACAGTTGTATCTGGCAAATAAAAAGTCAGCACATAGTTATCGCTGGCATCCAGCATTACTTAAATGGTGCCTATACAATGAGGCAGAAATTAAGCGCTGCATATGCTTCCTTGAGGAACTCTGAGTTTGTCACATTGCCGTCAGAAAAAACATTACATTGTTACGAAGATGTGACAAGTGTAGCACCTGGCTTCTCACAAAAAACCTTGCCATGCTGAAGTCTGAAATTGCAGCTTCTGGGGACGAAGAACATAGACTGTATTGTTCATTAACATTTGACGAGATGAAGGTTAGTGAAGACCTCATGTACAGAACATCAACTGGGGAGTTGATTGGTTACACCAACCTGAATGACATTGAGGAACGGTTTAATGATCTGCAGAATGACGCTACACACAGAAAAAGTTTTGCACCGAAACTAGCTAGCCACATTCTCCAACTTATGGTTATTGGACTGACTTCGAATGTCCGATTTCCATTTGCTTATTTTGCCTCCAAAGATTTAACTGCCACCAACCTATTTACTATTTTGTGGGAAGCAGTTGAAATTTTGGAGGAAGCAAATGTACGAGTGCTAGCATTTGTGAGTGATGGTGCATCACAAAACAGAACATTTTATAACATGTGTGCAGTGGATGCAGCAAATCCTTATCGAACTCTAAATCCTTACGCGTTCCCTGAAAGATTTTTGTACTTTGCTTGTGATGCACCACACCTCATCAAAACCGCCCGCAACTGTCTCCGCAACAGTTGTAGGCTGTGGCGTAACAAGAAGTTTATTGAATGGCACCATATTTTGGAGTTGTACTACAAAGATTTGAGCGCAGACTTGCGTATTCTGCCACATTTAACTGATGAGCATGTTTTTTTAACTCCGTATTCAGCCTTGCGAGTAAAACTTGCAGTACTAAAATGTTTTGGGCTAAAATGTTTGGGCTAAAAGAGAGGGCGCCGCCCCGGCTAAATAAAATCAAAGGGGGCGACTGCCCCCCCCCCCCCTTTTACCAAAACGATGGAGTCTGCACATTTGTTTGTGAACTACCCATTTTCCATTACAAAGTGAAATTCCCCGCTATGTCCTATTTACTGCCTTTTTCCCCCTTCAGGCATTCCCATACACAAAATGAAAACGTTAAAAATTTAAATTTAGCCACACTGAAATCAAGGTTGATTGCCTGTTGCTACGGTACATCTGCCTCTCCCGCTTTCACGAATCCCTGCAGGAAACAAGTCGTGCCATAAAATATAATGACAAAATTGTGAAACCAATTAGGCCTATGTTTCCTGGAGCTTGTCAGTGTAAACAACGTATAACGCTTGGTTATCATAGCATTGAAATTAAAACCTGCATTCATTTGTGTGTATTTTTGTTTGGTATGCAATGTTATTTTTTGAATTTTCTTTAACTGATTAGTCTCTTAATATTTTAATGCAACTTTGTACTATTTTGCCTTATGTTATTCAGGCAGGCTGTTCCCTCGATTTTGTCTCCTGACTCTCCTTAGTACACCTGCCTGATCATCACTTAGTTATTAAAGTGCAATTAAAGCGTTGAGTACTTGCGTAATTAGGCTGAGGACTTGCTAGAACATCGCAGATCACAAAAAGAACGGTAAAAATATGTGCGGTAGGCGGGTCGTTTTTTACAACTCTCTTCATGAAAACTGGCTTGTAGGCTACGGCGCGGCCATTCATCAGTATCCCGACGTGAATATTATCGCTCAAGATTTCGGGTTCCCGTCCTGATGGAACGAAAGTAATGTTGTTTCAGATAGGTTGAAACTTTGTTGCAAGATTTGCCGGGCTGTTAAACTGTTGCCTACAAGGCAGTTTTTGTGTTAATCGAG
>JAQIVB010000066.1:0-11933 GCA_034698005.1 Lithobius nodulipes
ACTTACCAAAATTGGAAGTATTCAAGTATCCAACCTGGATGCTAGATGAATCAAGGAAAATGGTTACTATTAACCAAGTAAGTGAAAATACAGATTGTATTTGGATCTCAGAATTTCTTGTATGCTTGCCTTTCTTTATTCATTATCATGGATGCTGCTTTGAGATTAAATCAGGTTGGCCTTCTTTACATCTTATGTTTTAAACTTGACGTTTTCACATGTTGTCTTTATTCTGACTTCATTCACTTTCATGTTGATCTGTTGCCTCTGTCTTGATCCTAGAAATAATTAAGCTATCAAAGTCTAAATAAAATAAAATAAAAATTGGCCCACGTTGTTCACTTTTGATTATTAAATCAATACTTTGTCAATACTAAATCAATAATTATTAATGGTCGATACTTTGTTATTTCATAACAATGAAATAAAATAACGTTTCCTTATTTTAACTTATGAACAGTATTTTAAAACCAAACTTTCTCCAATCAACTGTTCCAACCAAACTGTTCAACCAAATGTAAAACATCTAAAAACAAAGCAAATAAGGAAAATACACAACAAGCTATCTATTGCCGCGCAGCCAACTACAGATTCCTGCCATCAAACACAACTATCAATTTACTTACTACTACCTAGTCAACAAAGTAAGGTATCAAGATTCCATCATAAACTTTCAAAAGACAAAATTGGTTGTTCAACTAGAAACAGAGGCACTAGCCTGCTCCTTTCAGTAAATACGGTAAATAAAATAAATAACTAGATAATAAAATAAATATAGAATAGAATAGAATAGAATAGAATAGAATAGAATAGAATAGAATTTTATTACAATTACAAACATACATATACATTTGCAATTTACTCGAAGTTGAAAAGAATCAACTTGTGTGAGTATCAATTACATCTTATTCAATATACTATATAATATCTATTATTCAACATTTTAGCAACAGTATTTTTTAAATTAAAGTTGTTACTACATACGTATTTCTTTTATTGTTAAACATAATAGTACCCACATTAATACTTAATTATTTAATTAATGTTATTTTGCATACAAAATTTTTTCATGTTACATTTCATCTCTTTTAAATTTGTAAGTTGTAAAGCATCTTGAGGTAGTTGATTAAAAATATTTGGTATATACCAGGCTTTATTACGTTGTCCATATTTATTTTTCCATCTTGGGAGTTCATAAGTTATTTTATTTTTCCTGAGTCGCTCCACCTTATTTAAGTTACTAATTTTATACTTCTCCGAGTGGTAATTTTTGGTTATTATCGTATAATTACGTAGTTCAATTATTTTTAAGATATTGTTATCTTTATAAAGTTCTTTTGTATTTTTTATTCCATTTCCAAATAAAATTTTAATTATTTTATTTTGTACCTTTTGCAATCTGTCAATCAAGTACTCACTAGCAAAGCCATATGTTTCTATGCAATATCTCAATATACTTTCTATCCATGCATCATACAATATCTTTTTATTCTTATTACTTAATAAGTTCTTTATTTGATAGATTTTTGGTAATATTTGTCTTAATTTTGTCATAATGTTAGATATATGTGTTTTAAAATTCCAATGATAATCTATTAATATACCAAGATATTTAGAGGAGTTATTTTTTTTCAATTTACTACATAGTATGCTACATACTTGATTATCATCATTTTTGTTCTTTTGAAAATTTTCAGAATTTAAGCTTTTACAATCTCCGTAATGTTTTCTAATACATCTTTCCTGTTTATTTTTCATTTTTGGTACATTAATGTCTAATTGAACTGTTTTTTCTTCACTTATGTAAAGTTCATTTTCAATAAACCAATTACATAATAAATTAAAATCATGTTGTAGATTATCTATCATTATATCATATTTATAGTGTATAGATATTAACAAGGTATCATCAGCAAAAAGAAAAATATTTCCTCTCTGTACGCTCATATTTATATCATTTGTATATATTAAAAACAATAGTGGTCCTAAGACCGATCCCTGTGGAACGCCAAATTTTATATCTCTCACCTCGCTACATTCATCTTTTAGTTGAACCACTGTTTTTCTATCTTTTAAATAACTTTTTAATATGTTCCATATCTTCCCTCTCAATCCTAAATTTTCACATTTTTTCAATAATATATTTTGATCAAAAGTGTCAAAAGCCTTTTGTAGATCCACAAGAACCACTCCTACAAATTTTCCATCGTTTAGTGCTTGTGTTATAATTTCATTTACATCCTCTAATAATTTTGTTGTACTTTTATTTTTTGTATATCCGTACTGATTTCTTATTAAGGTATTTGTTTTTTCAAGAAAGTTTCTTATTTTTGTAACAAAAAATTTTTCAATAATTTTGTTTATTATTGATAGTAAGGCAATAGGTCTGTAGTTATTTTTATCCTTTTTGTTTCCTTTCTTATATATTGGTCTTAAAATTTGGATTTTTAGCATTGTTGGCCATATTTCTTTCTCTATCATCACATTTATAAGTTTAGATATTGCAATTGATGTATTTTCTTTAGTTTGTTTTATGTGATCAGTTTGTATTTTATCCAAACCTGTCGCTTTTGTATTTTTTAACTCTTTAATTATCTCTATAATTTCATATACATTTGCATTTTCAATATACATTGTTTTAGAAGTTTTATCATTTTTATAATCTTTAGTTCTCTGTTCTAGTTTTATTTTTTTATAATAACTTCCCTTTTTATATATCTCAATCTCTTTTTCATAATGTCTCTTAAGATTAGGAACTTGCTCAGAGAAAGTCTTGTTAAAATCATTAATAATATCTAATTTCTTTTCTTCCTGAAATGTCTTAATAATCGAATCATCAATACTTTCTTTTTTTTGTTTACCTGTTATATCATTTATCACATTCCAGATTGTTCTATTATTTTCTCTTAATGTTTCTATTTTTCCTTTATAAAATTGTTGTTTACACTGTTTAATCCTTTTTGCAATATATGTTTTTTCCTTCTTATATTTTTGTACCAGTTCTGTATTTATTATTTTAGATGCTCTTATTTTGTTCCATAAATTATTTTTTTTCTCAATTTGTTTAACCAATTCTTCCGATATCCACTCTTTTCTTTTTACCTTTATTTCACCCTTTTGTTTTGTTTTTATTTGTGTATTATTTTCATAAATATTATGCAATGTATTTATTATTTCAGTATACATTTCATTCGGTTCATTTATTTTGTCTAAATCATTCCAGTTTAATTCATTTATTTCATTTATAATTTTTTTATGTTGATAGATATTATATGATTCATCCTTTTCACACACCTTTTGTAACAATGATTTGTTTATATTCCATGTCCAACACATTGTTAAATAATGATCTGCAATTTTTTCTGTTAGTGTTCCACTCCCTATTTCCTCTATATTACTTTTTATAAAAATATGATCAATACACGATTTTTGTATCGAGTGTATTCCATTTTTAAGTATTATCTCCTCTCTGGTTGGGGAGTCTATTTTTTTTTAAAGCCCAAAGCTGCCAATACATTTTCATAATTATCAATCATATTTTGTTCATATTTATCTTCTAAATTATCTTCTGTATCTAGAATATCAATATTTATATCTCCAAGTACAACTTGATGATCCCACATTTTGTCATCCCTTTTTATTAAACCTTTCAGATTTTTTATAAATTCTTTTTTGCTAGATTTTGGTTTTCTATATATAGCTATAATTCTTGATTTCGTTCCGTTTATATCATTTTGTATTTTGACTTCCAGAATGTTATTTTCATCAGTTTCTACCTTGTTACAATCTGTTTTCAAAAAATTTCTACTGAAAATCATTATTCCTCCTCCTCTTTTTGTCGATTCTCTTATAATACAATTTTTTTCATATCCCTCTATGTTATAAATTTGTATCTCCTCTTTTCTGATATTGATCTCTGTAATTATAATTATATCCCATTTAATGTCGATCTCAATAAGTTTTTGTTTAAAAGATTCCCAATTTTTTCTTATGCTTCTTATGTTCACATGTATTATTTTTTCATTTGTGTAATTTGCAATATCATTTTCAATCGCACTTTTTATATCGGTGCTTTTCACAAAAACCTGATTTATGAACTTATATTTCCTAGATCCTCTTCTTTTTTAATCATTATCACTTCTTTGTCATGTTCACTTTTCCTCATCATTATTTTTCCATTTCTAAACCACACATACTTTATGTTGTTTGTCTTCGCATAGTTTTTTGTTTGCCAGAATAAATTTTTGTAATATGGAGTCATGTTCTCGTTTAGATAGATTCTTCTTCTATTTCCATTTGTATACACATTGTCGTTTGTCACAATTCTTTTTTTCTGTTCTAGCCAATTGTTTCTGAAATCTCTGTGCTTAAACTGGATAATTATTGTACTTGGTTTGTCTTTGTTTTTGTTTGGGATTCTATGTGCCGCCTCAATTTGTCCATGTTCAAAGTTTGTCACATTGAAGTTTTCAGCGACTGTTTGTATAACATCTTTTAGATTTTCATTGTTCATCCAATCTAGCTGACCAATCTCTAAGTTCCTATTTCTTTCATATTGTTCTTTTTCATTGTTTGCATTGTTCATTTTTTGAATAGCTTGTTCCAATGTATTATGTTTTTCTTCTCTATTTTCTACTTTCTGCATTCGTTCCTCCAGTTGCTTCATTTTTTAATTAATATCTTCATTTTCTTTCTTCAAATCTTCCTGTGTTTTACTCAGAAACTCTATTGCATTTACTATGTCCTTTATTTCATCATATTTGCTGATCAGTTGGTCAATTTTCCTCTCCATTCTTATCATCCTTTCTTCTGCTAACTCATATTTGCCTCCTCTCTCCGGTGCACAATATCCTCGTTCTCTTTCTTTATCTTTTTCTTTAGTTGGTAGTGTCTGTACTTCGTCTTCTCTGTCTTTACCTGAGTCTGTTCTTGGTTTTCTGCATCTTATACACTTCCATTGCTCTCTTTTTACATCGCCCATTATCTTCCATGTATTTGCTGAAACGCCCGAGCACTTGTCAAAATGATATTTAGCTTGACATTTTCCACAAGTCACAACATCTCCTTGAGTATCTTTTTGTCCTAACTTCTCCTCACAATCGCCACAGCGCGACATTTTTTTTTTATGTTACTGAGGTTGCTCAGTTTTAATCTGGGTTAACCAGATCACATTTCCGAATGCACACTTTTTTCTGCAGCCAAAATTTTCCACAACACCTTTTATGTCAATCTGCCTCAAGTGTTTTCACAAATTTCCAATAGTTCCACTTGTTTCTGTTACTGAGGTTGCTCAGTTTTAATCTGGGTTAACCAGATCACTTTTCCGAATGCACACTTTTTTCTGCAGCCAAAATTTTCCACAACACCTTTTATGTCAATCTGCCTCAAATGTTTTCACCAATTTCCAATAGTTCCACTTGTTTCACACTCCACAAACTTGTTTACATCCATGCACTGCACTTTCATATTTACATTCTAGAGTCCAGTTTGAGTTCTTTTCCCTCTTGTCACTTAGTTTCAGCCTCAATTCTATCAGCGTTTTCCATTCAGCCTCAGTCATGTTGCCGCCATGTTGAATAATAATAATAATAATAATGTTTATTCAAGTACTTACAATTACAATTACAAGTACGAGTACAGATGTTTTGTACTAGCACGAAATCCTATTTAGGACTTGTTTGTGCAAACATATTCACATTCGTTTCATTGTTAAGTGTGTTACTCCATCAATAGATATGTTAATGTGTTTTTTCTTTAAAAAATATTATATATTAAGATTTGTTAGCCTACATATTAACAAAATATCACCTTAAACAACTCAATTTCACAATAATATTGCTTTCACATTCAATTCTTTTCAATAATTATAATTAATTAATTAAAGCATGCTCCTTAATTAAAATCACATATTAAATGTTCAGTTCATATTTTAGCTTCTCCTTTCAGATTACAAATTCTGGAATTTCTAATTCAAAGCAATTCAATTTTCAAAATTCAAAAAATATACAAGATATTACATACAAACACATATACTTATTCGCCAATTATCCAATTCTTTATTTGTCTTTTTATGTTATGTTTTTTCGTTAATTTCCTTAGTTCATTAGGTAATTCATTCATGTATCTTGGTATTATATAATTCATCACTCTTTTTCCATATGAATTTCTCCAATTGGGTTCTTCCAACCATTTCTTATTTTTTCTTACCTCTCTCTTTCTTTTCACTTTATAATCCTCACAGTGGTAGTACTTAGTTATATAGGTCCATTTTAGTATTTGTTCAATATTTAATATTCTTAAATTTTTATATATGTCTTCAACGTGTTGTGACTTATTTTTTTTAAATAATATTTTAACCGCTTTATTAGTTATTTTTTGTAATTGTTTTAAGGAGCTATCTGTTGTTGTTCCATATATTGTCAGTCCATATGTAATCTGTGCCATAATTAATGATTCGAATATTAATTTCTTATTTTTTGTACTTAGTAGATCCTTTACACAATACAGTATTGGAATTTGTCTTCTTATTTTACTTACTAAGTTATTTATGTGAGCATTGAATTTCCAGTTACTGTCCAGTTCTAAGCCTAGATACATTGCCTTTTTCACTTTTGTAATCGTTGAGCATTTGCAAATAATATTTTTACTTTGGCATTCTTCAATACAATGCCTAATTTTGTCGTTTTCCATATGCATATGTGAGGTATGTATGGGTAAATAGCATGTTTTTTCAGTATTTATGATTAGATCATTTTCATCTAAATACTTATTTAATTTGTTGTAATCTTTTTGTAAATTTTTGATCATATCATTTTGTTCCCTATGTATTGAAAGTATAAAGATGTCATCAGCATATAGTACCATTGTTGTATGCCAATCAATATCCCCGACGTCATTTATATACATGAGAAATAGTAGTGGACCCAAGACCGAGCCCTGCGGCACTCCATATTTAATCTCCTTCCATTCGCTCATTTCCTCCTCAATTTTGACACTGAATTTTCTATTAGTCAAATAACTATGCAAAATGTGGAACATCTTACCTCTAATTCCATGATTATAAATTTTTTTTAATAGCAAATCTTTTTCCAATGTGTCGAAAGCTTTTGTAAGATCCACCATTATAGCCCCCGCGTATTTTCCCTCATTCAACGCTCTACAAATGTTATTATTTATTTTATGCAGAGCCTCAGTGGTTCCTATTCCTTTTTGGTATCCAAACTGATTTATATTTAATTGTTTATATTTTGAAAGGAATTTATTAATATTATTTACAAAAAATTTTTCGACAATCTTATTCAGAACTGGCAACAGGGAAATTGGTCTGTAATTATTTACTTCCGTTTTTGTTCCCTTTTTATAGACTGGTCTAATTATTTGTTTTTTAAGTTTGTCAGGCCACGTTTCAGTTTTTATAATATTATTTATCAGCTTCACCATGAATTCGCTTGTTTTTTCACTGGTTGTTTTGAAATGTTCCATTAGAAAACCGTCGTGTCCACTTGATTTTTTATTTTTTATTTCGTTTATAATAGATTTTATATCATATTTATTTGCATCAATAATTCCCATAGTTTTATCATAATTATTTTGTCCACATTTAGTTTTTTGTTTATTTTGTTGATATGTGGTTTCAGATCGCAATTTTCCTGTTTTATTTCTAAGATTTTTTAATTTCAGTATTTGTGTGTCGAAATGCTCAGAGAAATTTTTACAAACAGGTTTAAGATCTTCTTTAAAATTTGTTTTAATTTGTTCGTCAATATTCATTTTTGATTTTTTGCCTATTAAGTAATTAATTTTTTCCCATGTTTTATGTCCATTCTGTTTATTTATTTCAAAATAATTGTTATAATAATCTTGTTTGGCTTTTTTTATCTCTCTTTGTATGTCTTTTTTGGCTTTTTTATATTCCTCTAATTGCTTATTTGTTACATACGTCATGTTTTTAATTTCATTCCACATTTTATTTTTATTATTTATTTGTTTTAAAATATTTCTGTTCATCCATTCATTTCTCATTTCATTATTTCTCTTTTTATCGTCTGGATGGAAAAAAACTCTATTTCTCATGTAGATATTATTTATCACCTCTTCAATGGTTTCATACATTTCATTTACATCTGTAATTTTATCCAAGAAATTCCAATCTACATTATTGAGTTGCAGTATTATATTTTTATTTATATATCTATATTTAATATTTTTCATTGTAGGCCTACTTGTCTTTTCTTGAACGTCATTTTTATTCTTGACCCACATCTCAATTATCGTGTAGTAATGATCTGCAGGTTTTAACGTAATTACTGATCCTCTGCATTCCATGGTCTTAAATTTTGTGAAAATTAGATCTAAACATGACCTGATTATCTTATTTTGTCTTATTTCTTCTCTCGTTACAGTATTTATTTGTTGACTATAACCGTAATAGGCACACAGGTTTTCAAATCTGTCAATATCCTTTTTTTCACATTCATTTTGTGTTTCAGTTAATGTGTTTAGATTGAAGTCTCCCAAAAAAAGTGTATTAGTTGCATTATTTTTTTCCATAAATTTTTTTTTTAAATCGTTAATGAATTGTAGGCGACTTGACGAGGGCTTTCTATATACAGAAATAATATTAATATTTTCTTTTTCATACTTTAACAATATATCTATTGCATCATTTTCTCCAATTTTAATACATTCATAGGTTATATCTTCAAATTTTTCATCTTTGATGAAAACCATTATTCCACCTCCTCCTTGATTTTTTCTGCATATTATTAATTTCTTATAGTTTCTTAATTCATACCGTTCAGTTTCTAGTTCACTAAGATTTGTCTCTGTTAAAATTATCACATCCCATCTTCTCTCATGGATCTCAATATCTATTAGAAAACCATCCCAATTTTTTTTGCAACTTCTTAAATTTACATGTATACAACCAATACTGTTTTTACCAATTAATTTTGTACTTTTAACCTTAAATTCTTGGAAGTCTTTGTAAACTTCATTAATCTCTTCATTATTGTCCTCCATAGGCTCCTTGTGTTTCGTCCTTGTGGCTAAGTTCTATTTCTCTCTCTTCTGCCTTCTGTTTGTTTATTAGTCTTGTAAGATCTTCTTCACTTTTCAAGACGTACACTTGTCTGTCTTTTTCATTTCTTCTCAGATTCACTTTGCCTTCTTTGAACCAGATGAATCGGTAGCTTTGACTTAAATGTTGTTTAGCTTTCCATATCAGACCCTTGTAAAATGGTGTTACATGTTCGTTCACATAAATTTTAATATTGTTTCCAGTTTGAAATATATCTTTATTTGTGATTCTTCCTTTTTTCCCTCGAAGCCACAAGTCTCTATACTGTCTGCTTTTAAATTGGATTATTATTGTTTCAGGTTTGTCTCTTTTTTTGGTAGGCAGTCTATGTGCACGATCGATGTGCCATTCTTCATAATCTTCGATTTGTAGTCCTTCTGATAATCTGTACACTGTATCCCATATGTCCTCATTTTGTATGCCTTCCACTCCATATATTTCAATGTTTTTATTTCTTGCGTACTGTTCAGTCTCATTTTGAGTTTGTTCAATTTTATAGATTGCAGCTTTCATCTCTGTTATGCTTGCTGTTTCTTCTGTGTTGTGTTTTTCACTTGAGTTTACATCTTTTTTCTTTGCAAGAATTTTTTTCAGTTCAGCATATTCGTCCTTGATTTCTTTATTTTCTCTTCTGATTTTTTCATATTGTTTTTCCATGAAGTTCACTCCTTCTTTAATCTTTTCGTTTTCTTGTCGTATTTCTTTATTTTCTTTCATTATATTATCGTATTTTCCTTCCATTTTCTTCATTTCCTGGAGTAGTTTCTCATTATCTTTTTTTAAGTCTTGTAAAGTTCTTTCAATTCTCATAATAGCTCGGTCTCTCCTTTCTTCTTCACTTCTTTTTTCTTTTATTTTGTCATTCACTTCTTCACTATCTTGTATGTCCTGTGAACCTTCATTCAATTCAATTTCGTGTCCTTCTTCATCTCCATCCTTGTCTTCTTGTGCTGAGTCTTTTCCTTCATTTTCATTTGTATTTGCTCTTCCACGTGGTTTCTGGCACCTTTTACATTTCCATTCTAATTTTTTTTTCCCCATTGCTAGTATTGTATTATTTGCCAATCCGCTGCAGTCATTATGGTATTTGCCCTTGCATGTCTCACAACTTATACAGTCACCCTCCACATTCTTTAATTCATTTTCACACTTCTGGCATCTGTACACCGGCATTCTGTAGCTGGATCACTTCCGTAAAACACACTTTGTTGGGCACCTCCACTGACGTCATAAACGAATGGTCTGCGACGCGACCACTGACGTCATATGCGAGTGGTCTGCAACGCGTTCAGACACCTCCATTATTCCCGACCAAAATTTGAAAAGTTAACTGGTCAATATCTCTGCTTTTGAGTCACATAAAATGACATGGATGGTCTTCAATTACTCACGTTTACTTCACTTTTCTATTTGTCACTTCAATCCAGTTGTCAGCTTCTCTCATAGTTATCAAAAGTTCTCGTATTCAGGAGCTCATTTCATGCAGATAGAGACGCTCACACTCACGTAGAATAGAATAGAATTTATTACAATTACAATTTACAATGCAATTACTCGAAGCTAAAACAAAAAAAGAATTCTCCTTAGCTTGTTTGAGTACATTTTCATCTTTTTCATTGTGACATAGAATTCTATTTATTCAACACTTAAAACCCTCGGTTCCGTTAAATTCAGTTATTTAGTTAGTATCATTCTTAGTGATCTCAAACATCTTATTTTTATTACATAATTTCTGTATTTTCTTGAACGCATATTTCTTTCCTTTTACATTTCATTTCTTTTATCTTCACCAATTGTAACATGTTTTGTGGTATTTGGTTGAATAAGGTAGGTACGTACCAATCTTTGTTTATCTTTCCGTATTTATTGTTCCACCGTGGTAATTCGTATATAGTTGTATTTGTCCTCAATTGTTCTATTTTATTTAAGTTACTAATTTTATGCATATTCGAATAGTAATTCTACTTTTTTCAAATGATCTAGGCTTAGAAAGAGCGTAAAGGTTGGATACCAACACCCCACAATAATCATAAGATCAATGAACTGTTATACTGACGTAGGGTGTTTAAATCTGAACATAGTGATAGCTGCACGGTGTACAGATTCGAATAAAAACGAAGACAGCTGACAGTAACTTCTACTTGCATTTATATGACAACTTTAAAAACACTTCCTGAATTTTCGGATGTGGCTACATCCTTGTCAACTACATCCTAATGCAACTGAAAACAAACATACAATAAGGACACAGCAACCAGCAGTATCAATAAAATAAATCATAAGTTGTGTCTACCAAATAAAGGTTAAAATCAAAGATCCGCCATGTTGGACAGTCGTAACCATACTGTACGTATATTGTACACGTACACTGTACCATGCCAAAACTGCCGTATGACTACGTGGGACAGACAGGCAGGAACCTTTATCTGAGAAAAAAAATCACGTGGATGATTGTCGTGCTGGTGACATGGAAACAGCTATTGAATGCATATACCTGATTTAGGACATACTCCAGATTTGAATTCAACATCAGTGGTGTACGTTAAACTAAACTTAGCATTAAGACTTAACTTATAAGCATTAACAATTGCCGCAAATAAGGAAAAGGTTATGAATCGATGCAAGAGCTACCCGGTACCCTACCATGAACTTGTGCTGGGTATGAAACTGCACTCTAACTTGTGACGACTGTCCACTTTGACGAATCGTTGATTTTAGCCTTTATTTGGTGGGCACAACTTATGATTAATTGTACTGACATTGATTGCTGTTGTTGTTATTGTATTGTATGTTTGTTTTTAGTTGCCAGTGACCAAGGATGTAGCCACATCCGAAAATTCAGGAAGTGTTTTTA
>JAQIVB010000067.1:0-11863 GCA_034698005.1 Lithobius nodulipes
CCCGGTGACCCGGACTGACCCGGTGACCCGGACTGACCCGCTGACCCGGTCTGACTCGGACTGACCCGCAACCCTGGTGTCCACCCGCAAGGGGGAAGGTGAACCTGATAGCGCTGATTATCAACACTATTGCCAAAAGCCAGGAAAAGACAGCAAAAGGCCGGAGGGTGCGGTTGACTTTTCTGCTTCTGCTTGTGAAGTGAGCCACACCCCTTGAATAAAATAGAGCCAGCTCCTTGCGGACTTCCCCGTCCGGGGACCGCCGCGCCCCGTTTACGGGCACGCGACGGAATTCGTAAGAATTGTTCCGACAGGCGCTTGAAGGAGAACGGCCGACAATTGGTGTGTGTTTTTATTTCTGTAGTGTATTGTCTTTTGTTTTTGTCGTTGCAGGAGTGGAGAGAATGGCCAGTTCAGAACTACATGGAAATGGTGGCAGGAAGGTCATGAGCCTAGCTGATGAGGTTTTTGCCTCTTGGGTCAAAGGCGGTATGAAGCTGGAGGAATGGCACCCATCAGTTCACCTTCTTAAAAAGAAGATACTTGAAAGAAAAGTGATTGGCGATCAGAGTGCGTCCGAGATTCAGAATATCGAGAAGGTCGCCACTATGGATGCCATGAGGGCCATGAACCTTAGAAAAGAAAGAGAAGTTGAGAAAAGATTTATTGAGAGGGAGAAGTATAGAGCCACTCACGGGGAAACTTCGCAAGACCAGATGAAGAGTGGCCCACGTCTGCTTAAAGAAGTCAGTGAAAAAGCAAAACTCGAGAGAAGTGACTCCCTCAAGGAAATCGAGACGCTAGAATCCTTTATCGATGACCACACGGGGAAGTTCGGTGACACAGGCCAACAACAGGAGATGGATGGCGACTTTCCAGTAATTCACCGACAAGCTGTGGTAGCCTTGGATAGAATGTCGGAGGCAGAGGTCATTGCTTATACGGCTGCAAGAGACGAAGCACCGGTGTTTCTTGGTATGGAAGAGGATGTTAAAGAGAAGACTACGATTCACGGAAGCAACGAGGATTTGGGCTCCCAATTAGAGGATTCTAATCCTGGGAAAAGGAAGAGAATTTTGAGTCCAGAGGAACGTGAGAACGGGGATCCTGTTAATGAAAAGATAGGGGGCGGAAGGGACAAGTTACCTGCCCCGGATTTCAGTTCCTTATCCAACTTGGAAATCGTGAACGAGGAGATGTTGAATGAGTTTCACACTAAAATTAAAGAAATCCGTAGTCTTACCTCACAATGTTACAATTCTAAATACCGATTTGTGACCTCCGATTCTATTGCTGTTAGCAACTGTCTAAACGACATTCAGACGACATTTTCTAAGATTCTTTGGCAAACCAAGGAGTTAGAAATTAAATTGATTCGCACGGAAGCCGTGAAGATATGCCTGGAGGAAAGACTGAATGCAGTGGCATGTCAAGATGTTGTTAGGATCATTGAGCGTCCGGAGAGACCTCGGTGGATTGCGAGGCAAGCGAAAGAAGACCCCAGGAGTACTGGGGATCCGCCTGGAACGCAGTTTCCTGATAGAGACGTTGATTTTCCACCTATTCAACGAGAGCGCACCAGCACGAATGTTTCTCTCCGGTCCACAGCGAGTGCCTCGGGTAGAGGCCGTCCGGGAAGAACGATGGCGGAAGTGTTGAAGATGGCCAAGGACGGTCCACGCGTAGATCAACATAAACTAATTGTCCATCCAGTTGTTGAGAAGACCGGTACTGCGAAGACTACTGGAGAGGGAGAGGGAGATCCAATGGACCAGGGACGAATTGTCCCTACCGCACAAGTTCATAAGCAGAAGCTGCTCCAGTTAATTCCCACCAAAGAAATAGGAGGAGCGGTTAGGGACATATTCTCCTTGCGCAATGGAGGTTTGTCCATCAATTGTAAGAACGCTCAACAGCTGGCCCTCATCACCGCTAAAATGAATGAAGCAGAAAGCGGGTTTGTAGTTCAGAAAATTACCGGAAGAAAACCTACAATCTTGTTCACTGGCATTGATGCGGGTTATACGGCTGCCGAACTAAGAACCAAGCTTGTCCAGCAAAACGACCATCTGTTCGCAGCCGTCCTTAAGGATGATAGGCCGGATGACTTTCATTTTGTCATGAAACGTTCCTGTAGAAACCCGCAGCGAGAGAACTGGGTGGCTGAGGTCGACAGCGGGGTGTTTCACGCGCTCATGAAGTATGAATCCTGTGAATTGGATTGTGCTTTGGTAAGATTCCAAGAGTACCTTCCCGTGACTAGATGTTACCGGTGCCAGCGTTATGGACATGTTGCGGGGAGGTGCCAGGATAGAGAAGTTTGCCCTAAATGTGGCGGGGAACACTCACTGAACACCTGCAGAGCGGAGGTCATCAACTGCCCTAATTGTTGCTTCATGGGTGCCAAGAACTGTGAACATCTCGCCAGTTCGCCCGACTGTCCCGAGTTGCTTCGTCGACTTAGAAGGTGCCGGGAGAGGACCCGCTATAACTTATAATACCTCGGCCCTTGTTTTGCAATTGAATACGGGGAAAGGCCTTGCTGCCTATTCGAATCTACAACTTTCCAATACTCCGGAGTTTCTCTGCGTCCAGGAGCCGTATACCACCAGGACTGGAACGCCTGCACATGGATGGAACAGCCACATTGCCTTCTTTGACAATAAATGCAAAAAGCGTATTCGATCTACGATATTAGTGAGAAGAGATATTGCCTCGCACGCCACTTTGCAAACTCAGTGGTCCAGCGAAGACATAGTGGTTCTTTTCTGCGAATTCAGAAACAAAAGTTTTATGATCTGCTCGGTTTACGCCGAGTCTCATGCGAAGCTGGAAGACACTCTGTGCGTGCTGGACAGAGTTTGTAGTGCAGAAAGAAGCGTTATTATCTGCGGCGACTTCAACGCTAAGAGCGGGCTGTGGGGTGGCATGGCTAGCTCTGAACCTTTAGTTGAAGATGCCAGAGGGGATGCCCTGGTGGAATTTCTTAATCTTCAAGGACTTGATGTTGCTAACGATCCCTACTCCGCGCCGACCTTTCAGACCACCAACGGGAACAGCTGGATCGACGTGTCCTTCTCCAGGGATTTGAGCATCCACGATTGGAGGGTTTCGGAGGAGCCGTCCCTCAGTGACCACCGCCTTGTTGAATTTTATTTGGATATTGGAGCTAGAGCCGAGGAGAGACAGGTTGGATGGAACGTGAAGAGGGCAGACTGGGTCCTCTTCCGATTAACCTTGGAGAAGAGCCATTTGCCTGGGGACCAGGATACGGTGGAAGACGTGGAGAGAGCGGCAGATGCCCTACAGGACGCGGTGACCACCGCCTGCAATGAAGCCATGCCCAGGATTTCCACGGGTTACGGCAAGCCTTGGTGGAATGAGCAGTTATATCTAGAAAAGAAAGCGCTCAGGCGTGCACGAAGGCGGATGCAGGAAGCTCGTGGGGCGACTCGGGTTGATTTGGAAGTAGTATATAAGAACCTTCGTCGCCTTTATAAGAAAAGCCTCGTCTGCACGAAGGTGACCCACTGGAAAAATTTTTGCCAGGAAAATTCGCGCACCGACCCATATGGACTCCCTTACAGAGTATTGGCTAATAAGTGCCGTTCGCGGCAGGTTCTGCAGTCGGTGCGCTTATCCGATGGATCATGGACCAGTGGGGAGCCCGAAACTTCCAATGCTCTGTTAGACGATTATTTTCCCAAGGACGATCGAGGTGAGGACAACGAAGGTCATCGACGGCTGCGCCTTGCCGTGAATCGTCCTTATGAGGGAGTTGCTGATCCTGAATTTTCTTTGAACGAGTTGCATTCGGTCGTCCAGGGCGTTCGAAGAAACTCGGCTGCAGGTCCTGATGGCATTCCGTCTGAGGTGGTGCCATATCTGTTTGACGTTTTGGGCAGAAAGTGGTTGGGTATTCTGAACTCGTGTCTGCGCATCGGTGTATTTCCCAGTTGCTGGAAAACTGCCAGGGTGGTCCTCATCCCAAAGGATGGCGGTCGCTATAGACCCATTTGCTTATTACCAATTATTGGGAAAGTCCTTGACAAGCTGTGCTCGAATCGGCTCATTTTCCATCTTGAGAGTAATCAGCTGCTTTCGGAGGCGCAGTATGGTTACCGAGCTCAACGCAGTACCATCCATGCTGTTGACCACTATCAGAAACGAGTACAGGCCTGTTGGGATGGAGGGAAGCACTGCATGGCGGTAGCGTTGGACATAACAAATGCGTTCAACAACGCTTGGTATCCGAGTATTTTCATCAGTCTCAAGGAACTCAGTGTGCCCGCCAATATTTTTCATCTTATTAAGAGCTTCCTTAGCGACCGCAGGGTCCGCCTTGGCAGTGTGGAAAGAAGAACCTATCGTGGATGTCCCCAAGGCTCCTGCTTGGGTCCTGTTTTGTGGCTTTTAATTATTGATCAGTTGTTGCACAAACTTAATCAGGACCAAGCGGAAGAGGGAGAAGAGAGAGAAGGTGATAAGAATTCAGCTGCGCAGGCAGTTGCAGATGACACACTAATCACGGTGGCAGGGACATCCGTGAGGAAGATTGAAGAAGAGTGGTCGTCGGTGGTCCTGAAGTTGGTGGAGTGGGCCGAAAAGAACAAGCTGTGTTTCAACCCCAGTAAAACTCAGGCTCTGTTTCACCAAGCTAAATACATCACTTTTCTTCGCGGCGGAAGTCGTGCCAGCCTTATCAAGATTAAAACTAAGAAGAACATGCGGGTTCCCAGCATTTCCTTTTTGCAAGAGGCCGTTCCCATGAGGGAAGAGATTCGGTACCTGGGCCTGGTGGTGGATGCAGGGTTCAACTGGAAGGCACACATCAAGAGTTTACGAGCGAAGAACTGTGGTCTAGCAATGAGACTTTACTCGGTAGCGGGTAGCACTTGGGGCATCAGCCCTGAGACCCTGCGGATTCTTTATCACCGGTGCCTTCTGCCTTCGCTTCTTTACGGGGCCGAACTGTGGGGTGAGAGTGCGAGTAGGGAAGAGAATGCAGTTAGATGCGACGCGGTGTTAATTCCTTTGCTGTTACGGATTGTGAGAGGATACCGCACGTCCCCCACAGAGGCCCTTTACGTTTTGGCGGGACTGGTTCCGGGATCAGTTTGCGCTAGGTCCTTGTTTGACCACTTCAGTCGCATTAACAGCCCGGAATATGAAAAGAAACCTCCGGTCAACTTGCGACAGCATCCAGCAAGATCTGAACTATTTGGACTCCGTGATTATGACCCTGTAATGGGTAACGCAGAGTGTTGCGTGTTTACCGACGGCTCCAGATGTGAGGGGCGCACGGCGGGCGCCTTTGTGGTATTCCAAGGTGGCATTAAGAAGAAGGAACATCAATTTCGCCTGGGGGACCGTAACTCCGTCTTTCAAGCCGAACTGCAGGCCATTACAGTCGCTCTGCGCCACCTGTTGGACCAAGAAGAGAGAAGAGCTTTGAATACCTTCATCTGTAGTGATTCTCGAGCCGCTTTGATGGCGATCATCGCGAATGTTTCTACAACTTTTCAAGCCCTGGTTGCTAGACGGCTTCTAATCCAGATTAAACACACTAGATCTGTGGAGCTGGTGTGGGTGAAGGCCCACGCCGGAATACCTGGTAACGAGACAGCAGATCTGGCTGCAAAGAGTGCCACTAGACTCTCAAATTTTTCCCCACTTTGTATTCCCGCTTCAGCGTCAAAGTATCAAGCGAAATCGGAGCAAATGAAGAGGTGGCAGACGAAGTGGGATCATGCCATCACTGGAAGGCAGGTTTACGGGTTTTTACCTATTGTGAAGCGCGACCGCCTTGTTTGCCATAGCAAAACCACTCAAATCATCACTGGACACGGCAACATGGGTGAATACTTATTTCGTTTCAAAAAGAGAGACACCGCCGTTTGTGATTGTGGTGCCAGATCGGAGAATTCCTGGCACATCATCAGAGAGTGTGATTTGGAGTATAGAGAGAGAGCTAGAGCCAAGTTATTAAGAAATATCCTTCCTGCTGGCGGATCATTAAGTGATCCAGTTTCCCTGCTATCTAACTTTGAGAAAGACTTTAATGAGTTCTGTTCAACAGTGGTCAAGGATGCTTTTTCATAATGTACTAAAATTTTTAACCTGTATATATTGTATATAATTTTTTGGAGTCTATTTTCTCTATTAACTGGCACTCTTGTTTGAGCAAGTTTTGATGTTTTATTTAATGAAGTTTTGCTGTCCCCTGATTCTGCCAAAGGTGTGTTTTTGTGTGGTTTCTGCGAGTGGGTGGTTGCTGCCCTGTTATGTGTAGTTTCTTCCCCTCTCGCGGATTGGAGGATGGGTTCCTTTGGCTGTGGTTTTTCTGCCCCCCGCCCCGTGGTAACACGGGGCGCCCCTGCGTGTTGGCCTTGCGGCCGGGTGCGCATGAAACAAGCAATGTACCCCACGCTCGATGGTCCGGGAGAGGGGAGACGTAATTCGTTAGCCTGTTGTTCAGGCTCGTTGCGAAAAGATCCACAAAAGGTCGATCCCAAATAAGGAAGAGGGCTTCGCAGCAATTCTGGTGAATTGTCCATTCGGTTAGGGGGATTCGCTCCGTGTTTCTGGACAACGCATCTGCGATCACATTCAGTCGACCAGGGATGTGAAGGGATTGAATGGAAATCTTGTTCTTTATGCAGAGGCTGAAAATCTCGCAGGCCTGGTTGTGCAGCCCTTTGGAATGTGTGCCTCCTCCCTTCCTGAGGTAAGACACAGACGTGGTGTTGTCGGTCTGAATCTGTACCACCTTCCCCCTGCAGAACGGTAGAAAGGACTTCAGGGCCAGGAAAACCGCCTTCAACTCTAAATGGTTGATGTGAAGTGACCTCTGAGAAACGTTCCAGGTCCCAGCCGCCTGGTGAGCATCGCAATGGGCTCCCCATCCTGAATTGGAGGCATCTGTAAAGATTGTCAGTTGGGGAGCAGGTTCCTGGATTGGGACACCCACTGAGAGGTTTAGAGCTTTGGACCACCACATCAGCTCCTTGGTTGGGAAGTCTGGAGATATTTCGAAACTGTCCGAGTAGCGACCCGTTGAGGGGGACCAAATCGACTTCCGGTACCAATGTAGAGGACGAGACCGCCACATGCCGTACGGGACTACAGCCGTCATGGAGTCCACTTGTCCGATCAGTTCGCATAACTGCCTTATCGTAAAGGTTGGATTGGACAGGAACGCTTGGATGCAAAACTGAAGGTTGGAAATCCTCTCCGCAGATGGTGCGACCAGAAAGTCCAACAGGTTGAAGTCCACTCCCAGGAAAAGGAACTTTTGGTGTGGCTGGAGTCGTGACTTCAAGGGATTCGTTCCGAACCCCAAGGAGTTCAATAGGCTTCGGAACCGATAACAGTCTTCTGAAAGGGTAGAAGCGGTCGAATTTCTTAGAAGGCAGTCGTCGAGATAGGCGTGAGCTAAAATGCCTCTGTGATGTGCAGTAGCTAGAACGGGCTTTAGAATTCTTGTGAAGAGCCAAGGTGCCAACGATAGTCCGAATGGTAACACTTTGAAGTGGTAAACTTCGCCGTTCAGTACGAATCTCAGTAGGTAGAGAGAATCTGGATGAATAGCGATGTGTAAGTAAGCGTCTTCCAAATCGATTGAGACGGTATACTCTCCTGGACAGAGTCCGTCTCGAATCGTTTTTAAGGTTTCCATTTTGAATGGAAGTGCCGGGAGGTGTTTGTTTAGTGCCTTCAAGTTGAAGATCAACCTCCATTTTCCTGATTTCTTCGGTACCACGAAGATGGGGCTGTAGAAACCGGGAGAAGAGTGGTTGGGTAACTTCTCTATGGCTCCCTTCTTCAGCAGTGACGTCACCTCCGCAAGGACCACAGGGAGATTTCGGGGAGGGGGCATCACTGGTGGAGACCTCAACAGCTTCGGATGGGATGTCAGCTGAAGTTTGTAGCCTGAGGAGATCACAGACAAAATCCAGGGGTCGTCCGTGATCTCCCGCCAACCCTGAAGGTAATGGGACAACCGTCCTCCTACAGGTTGAGGGAACGGTTGTAGGGCAAGGTCAATATCTCTTCTGCTGGTAGGGTCGTCCCGAGGAAGTCTTGTTGTTGTAGTTACTGCCCCGGGAGAATCGGGTACGTTGTTGGAAAGAATTTCTGGAACGACGTCTCGGAGCAGGCAACAAGGCTCTCCCTCTTGATAAGTTCCCACGAAAAGGCTGCTGCCGAAAGGACTGCTGAGTAGTAAAGGTAGCAGAGCGGGAAGACTCTTTCCCAGGTGTCGGAACCAGGTAGCACGGTTGTGCCGATGGTGGAGTAATCAGTGACGGTGCAATGTCAGGAATCTTCCCAGCAAACAGCGCATTACCAGGAAAAAAGGGAAGTGATCTAAGTTCAGCGATCTGAGTAGGGGCCAGCGGAATTGGTGAAGCAGCCAAGTGAGCATCTCTGCGAAAAAGCATGGAATTGACCACAGAACGGACGTCCCATGAAATCTGCTGTGCCAGAATGCGTAACGCCTTACGAAGGAGATCCATAGCACCTTGTACATTAGAAGCGGCCTTGGTGGGTTTTTCAGCCAGTTCCTGTAGAAGGGCAAAAGCAGTTGCCACCATCAGTTCCACATGTGAAGCGGCCCGAGTTGCCATTCTTGCAGAGTTCTCCATCTTCAGAAACTGTTGATAGTCTATATTTAAAGGTGGAGACTGTGGGAGGAAAGATCCAGTGTCCAGACTGCAGGATTCAGGAACGAACTCTCCCTCCGGAAAGGTGTCAAAATATTTGGGGGGCACAGTCCGAAACCCTTTATGTGGAAAGATCATCTTTAAACGATTGCCAATAGGGAGGGGCAAAGGCTTGTCAGGGTCCAGACGACTGCCGTTTCCTCTCAGGTATCCACTGTGGTCCAGGAGTGCAGTAAGAACTTGATAAGACTGTGGAAGCCTCTTTTTTGGAACTTCGGCTGGGTCAAAGTCAGCAAACGATCTACCAAGAACAGGTGCTGAAGCATTAGGAATCTTCGTTGGTTGAGTGCAACAAAAATTAGGGGGCAAGGTAGAAAAAATTAAGTCGGTGAGGTCACTCAAGGAAGGGTCACCGGCTTGGTCCAAAATAGCCTCCTCTTCAGTATTAGGTATAGGGAAGCAATTCGTATCTTCCTCCTCCTCAATGTTAGATACAGGTAAATTACAATCACCAACAGGCAAAGTAGCGTCAGCAGGAGGAGTAATAGAACACCTTTGTCGCTTGGAAGAAGTAGAAGAAAATTCACCGTCAACACCAATGTCTGAAAAAGGCCTCTTCTGGCCACTAAAAGGTGACTTATCGGAAGGCGGTGGGGCAGCATCCTTACTTCCAGGTCTGGTTCCTTCCTGGTAAACACGGTATCTGTTATCGGGATCAGAAGATTTAAATGGGCCACAACCTTTCGATCTTCCTTCACTACCAGTCAGTGCGCTCAATTCTCGTCTTTCGTCCCTTGGAGAAAGCGCCTTCCGTGTAGAATCCGGCTTTCGATTCGTATTAGCACTTTCGCTTTCGTTTATCGCTAGTGCTTTAAGGTTTCCGTCATTACATCCGCTTCCGTCAAACGTCTTGCGTCTATCGCCAGCAGCGTCGCATTCGTCTTTCGACTTTCGTCTCTCGTTAGCGCGACCGCTTCCGTCAAGCGACTTACGTCTGTCGCCTAGGGCGTCGCTTCCGTCTCTCGACTTTCGTCTATCGGTAGCGCAACCGTTTCCGTCAAGCGCCTTACGTCTGTCGCCAGAGGCGCTGCTTTCGTCCTTGGACTTTCGTCTGTCCGTAGCGCCACCGCTTGCATCAAGCGCCTTACGTTTGTCGCCAGGGGCGCTGCTTTCGTCCTTTGACTTTCGTCTGTCGGTAGCGCCACCGCTTCCATCAAGCGCCTTACGTCTGCCGCCAGGGGCGCTACTTTCGTCCTTGGACTTTCGTCTGTCAGTAGCGCATCCGCTTTCGACTCTCGACTTCCGTCTGTCGCTACTATGTTTGCTGTCTCCTCTTGACTCTCGTTCATGGTTGCGACTCTCGCTTTTCGAGCGTGCAACACATTCGCCATGGCTTGGTCTGGAATCCAGATGGTTAGAGCGTCCAGAAGACCGGGATTTCGATCCCACAGGGGAGCGCATGCCGGGAGACGGGCGTTGGCGCGCACCCAAGGTCAACCGGGCATCGTCAGCTTCTCCATGAATCGCCACGCAGGAACGCCTGGTGTCCGCTGGAGACGGCGCCGCAGAAACAGCCACATCATTCAAAATCTGAAAATTTTTATTGGGCGGCAATAAAGAGGGATTAAGTGCATCAGCATTGTCACGAAACAAGTCGCTCTCGTCTGGAGATGTTAACACCAAATAATCTTCATTGTTAGGGGAAGCAATGGGAGCGGGTAGGGATAGAGACTCACACAAGCGAGTGCGACGGTCCCAAGACACGGCAAAAGAGTTCAGCGTAGTGCTTAAACCCGCGACAAGGCTATTTAGCTGCAGTAAAAGATCAGCATTAATAGGAGGAGGGGCGGAAGGAATAGTTACTTCATTAGCGACTTCAGGAATAAAGGTGGGAGCGCACACTACAATGGGCGGCGAGGGGGGAATCACTGAGCCACACAAAGTCGCAGGCGCGAAAGTACTTTCGCCAACGAAAGTGCTTACGTCAACAGGGGGGGCAGCGTCGGAAACAGCACTCGGGGAAGTAACAAAGCGCGGGGACGACGATAACGGATGAATTCCCATTAAAATGTCTTTCTCCCGCTTCTTACGCAACTGGGAAAGACGAATATCACTCCTACGGGCGTTAGCCTCAAGAATACGCTTAGACTTGGGTGAAATTTGTAAACAAAACACACAGTCAGGGTCACAGGGGGGGCGGCAATTACGGCAAAGAACATGCTTATCGTGGCCAGATAGAAAATGACCACATAAACCGCTATATTTGTCCTTCTTAAGTACATCTGGCGGATCAGACATCTTAACTACGATACTTATCGCACAGGAAGATAGAAAAGAGTGGAAAACAGTATTTTTTTTTTAATTTTCCAACGACGATCAAACGAGCGTGTCCGTCTCGCTACAAGAAAGAAAAAATACTGACGCTAGACCAGACGACCGGAAGTGACCTGGATGAGACAAGGTGATGGTGGCGCCGCCACTCTATGGGTGGAGATGAGGACATATTGCGTTTTGTCTTGCTACTAATCCCTCTGGGATTGAGAATGGCTAAAATTAACAGGTGAGTATGATCTAAGGTTAAAAACTTCAATAAGCTTGTATAAAAATCACAATTACGTTTAATAAACGCCAATATATTAATGAAGACTACACTGTGGTGTCAGGCTTACATTTTCACACAGCTTGCACTTTATAGCTGGTCTTGTTAACAAATTAAATCTGAGAAAAAAAGGAAAATTATCTGAAACCGAGCACCCACCGATTTTCTAGACGAGTGCGCTAACCAGCTACACCACCGAGACGATGTCTGGCTTCAAGCATCATTCAGGCTGAGGCAAGTGTTTAATCGATCTCAATCCTTAAGTGACCGTTTCTTTTAACCATCCCCCCACCCCCCACACATACGCAAGTTAAATGCAATTATAAAGTGATGCAACTGGTGGGGGGGGGGGGGGGGTTCGAATCTCAGTTGGCACAGATAACTTTTCTTTCTATCTCACATTTAATTTACTAACCATCAAAACCTATATGGATTTCTCCAAACAAGGAACTATTACTGGCAGGGTTCGAAAATACGATATTTATATAAATATTAAAATATTGGGTATATCTTATATACAGGGTGTTTCATTCAAAATGCAACAGATCGGAAACGTTATAGCTAGACTCCTTAAATAAAGTATAATGTCAGTAAAGGAAAG
>JAQIVB010000068.1:0-11791 GCA_034698005.1 Lithobius nodulipes
TGTATATATATTTGTAGCAGTTGCATATAATTCGTAAACACAATAAATCAGTAGTTCGTTGGTAATGTCACCAAATTCCACAACATTCAGTAGTAATTATTTAAGTAACTCAATGCACCTTGATTGAATGTTTATCAGGTCGCACTTAACACAGTTATTGCAATCGTAGTTCTTTGTAGTAAATTCATTGATGGAATGTTTATCATGAGGTACATTACATCGTTATTTTAATCGCAGCTTTTCTTTGTAGTAAATTCTGTAAAAATAGACACTCTGTAAGTTCGTTGTTTGTATTTTAGTAGTTCAGTGAAACCATGCCATTTGAGTTTCCACACTCCCGTAGTTTGCTGGTACGTATTCATGACAGTTTTATGAGTAGGTTTTCTGGCGCAAACAAACAGTAGTAGTAGCGAACGCTTGTGATACAAACACCCTTAGCATTAGCGAACCATTTGACGCACCTGGTTCGGCTTTCCCTCACCACACGTTCATTGCAAGCAATCGCCGCACTCGGTTCGGCTTTCCCTCACCACACGTTCATTGCAAGCAATCGCCATCAACGTAGAAGCATCCCTTTGGCTTCCCCTCAACACAGGCCAAAACAGGCTGTGACATACACCCCATTCTTTAAAATGAAACTTCCGTGTTCACAGAACATGGACAGTTTTGTTTCAACTCCCCCCCCTTTTCACACAAACGAGTAAAACCATACACTGCACCAATTGTAGCACAAAACACTCACCTTTGAGCTAAAGAAAACACATACATGGTTTAGATACACTCACTTTGTTCGAGAAAACACTCTGTAGATCGTTGCACCATACTCATATAGCTTTGTAGCGTTCAGTTTTGTTTGCATGGCTTTCACATTGGACTTGAAGATTCTTACTTAACGTTCGTAAATTTTCTTTCACAAAGTTCGTGAAATGTGCGATTCTCCGTCTTCAACGTGATTTGACTGCAACCTGTCATCTCCGATGTGAACTGGATACTACATCTCTCCCCGTTCTCTTGCTTCATTCCGCTCTCGGGTGGCATGACTCTGCTTCCTCCAGCTGAAGTGTCGTCGAGAGCGTCTGCTTGGCTTGGATGTTGCTATGGCAACAGCGTCTCTCCCATAAGCAACTGGCTTCCTGTTTCTCGGCTTTGGGCTCACTGCATTCTGGTTCCGGTGGTCGACTTTTCCGACTGCTTGGCTGGCTTCCTGTGTTTGAAATGCCACTGGCCACACGCCCCTCGTTACTTCCTGCCTTGGCATGTGGCACTTGCTCTGTCGGCAACATGGTTTTATGGCGTGTCTCATTTTTTCAAAAGCACAGTTCGTTTTGATTAAAATTGTTCATCACCATTTCGACACATCGTTGTGCACTTCCGCAACATGCTGTTCTCAGCTGCAGTCTACAGGTGGTTCCTGAAAATACCCTTGACAAGACATGACAGGTAATTCTCAAGATCTCGATCATGACACTGACTGTTTTCCCAGAATGACTTTTACGTGACCTTTACCCAAATAAAATTCTTCCCTTTTTACTACCTTTACTTTTAACCGTTCAAAGTGCCTTACATTAGTCCTGTATATATGTTAAAGTAGATTATGCCTAGTTTTTATTCTTACCCCATAAAAAAAAACATTAATTTCTTACTACCCTCCGGATGGCTACCGTTAGTAATACCCGCCATTTTTAGTGATTATTTTCATGACAAAAAAAAAACATTGACTGTACATTTAATTAGGTTTCCCCAGATTATATATCCTTGTTAATTCTTAGAAATCCCGTTACATTTATGCACTTGTATAATCCCTAGTAAAATAAAAAAAAAACCTATTCTGATTAGAGAACTATGGCAATTTATTATGTTATTCCTCTTGACATTTATCAGTTGTAGAGCAAAAAAAACCTTTGTTATTCCCTTTTCCCTGTAGTCGTCACTAATTACCCAGCTACTTATTAGCTATCCCCCAGAATCTCGTTATTTTCCCAGTGTAATCTATCGTAGTAAATGCTACAGAATTAGTCCCTAATTTATGGAACTCTTTCTAATAAAAAAAATTGTTTTGAACTAAACAAGCATACATTTAGTAGCCTAGTTCAAACAAGCTCAAAAGCTTATATTATTCAATGTTATCCCAACAGCAAACAATATTGACCAAAACTGCTTTGTTTTCATTTTCCCAAGAGTGAACTGTACTCACTTTTCTGAATCCCCAGGTTTGTCTAACCTAACCTACTTTTGCATAAGGTTAGCATTAGCGAGATTACAAATATGGAAGCGACCACTATAATGAACCCAAAAATTCCGTATTTTAATAATGACGTAATCCAACCAAAAGGTGACCAATTCCAATTTTCCCAAAAATAGTCCAAACTAGTTCTTTCTACTTCTTGTTTTATCTTTTGTTTGCCAGGTATTGAGATGTCAATATCTGGTTTTGCTAAACAGAAATCTAACCCTATGCACGATCTAGAATGTTTCGACGCTAAACAAATTTTATCCTTGATACATCGTACTGTAGCCTGAAATTGAATTTCGACAATTGTTGGGGTTGTCTCGAGAGTGACTGTACGAGTTGAGACGGGCCCTGCCTCGAATTCGACATTTGCGACTCCCGCCAGGCAAGTACTACGTGCTTTTAATTTAATTAAAGCTAGGGTCCTACATTGGGTACAACCTTGAGTGCTTTCCACGCTGATAATTTCCGGACAAGTTTTATGCAATTCTACGTGAACTTGATACCTAGTGAAAGATAAGTGTACGACAAGTGGTGCTGATGTAATTAACGTACTTCTAAGCAATCCGTCTTTCTTTAAGAAAACTCTGTGATTTGAATATACCAACGGCAATTTGTCCCTCTCCTGATTGATTAAGACGTTGAGATAAGAATCTTGTTTACTACAGTCCAGTCTGTGATCTAAAGGGTTGCATTTTATCATTGCTTCGTCAAACGTGAAGTTCTTTTGACCTACAAATTTTGCTTGCACGGATCCTATCTCCATCGCTTTTGGTCTGCCACTTGGCGATGCTTTGCTTAAATATGCCAAATCTGGTTGCCCTACTTTTGATATTAACTGTTTGTCCAAAAAATCTACTGGCTGTTCATAATTTCCAATAACAGAGATGTGCACTCCGTCAGCAAACTTATCTGAACCTTTTAGAATACGTTTTTCAGTTGTACCATTATGTTGTAAAGTGATTTCTAACTCTGGTGTACACGTCAGACCTTTAATTTCGTAAACTGCGAAAGTACTTTCAGCCACTGGTACTAAATATGCCCTATAGAAGTAACAACTACTGCTGCCGACCCACCAGCAATCTCCAAACACAGTCTGTACTGCGAAACACCCCGTTACGCCCGCATAAGAGGTACTCTCAGTTGTCAGTGCTTCGAATGTGGCTTCATCATGACAGTTGTCTAAAAATTTACAGGCGTCCCCTGACCCACACGATTTTTGTGATACCTGTTCTAGATTTACCGGAAAAGTATAGTACATTAATTGAATATTCCATTTACAAGATACCCTTTTGAACTGTACTGCAATTTGAAATAGTTGATCCTGATTTTTAGTTGAAAACCATAAACACATCTTATGATCAAGTCCTGACAGAGTTATATGCATTCCAGACGTTATTTCACAATTTACCCCTTCTTGAGAACTAGTACAAATCTTTGAATCTGCCGTAATTACTTTGTGTTCTGAGCAACGAGTAGCCTCCACTGAAGTTGCGCTAGCTACCAACAATACTGCTAACAATACCATAGCGCACTCAGCTGGTCTTAAACCATTTCCGGCGATTCTGTTAACTCTTTCCGTCATGCGAATTGACAATTCCAAAACACGATGTCCCAAAATGTAACCTGCGAGAAGAGGCCAGCGTAAAGTGCCCTTTACGCCCCACCAACAGATAGTTACTGTAGTGATGATCCAACGGACCAACGTCCCCACGACTTCGAGTGTCAATTTGACGTACCATAGGAATATGGCTACTAATGCGAAACCAATAAAGTAAACAATTGCCATAACTTGAGTTGGTAGACATTTAAAATAATAAATGGCCTTGAAACATAGGAAACAGGTAATCCGATTACAGAATTCTGTCCCTTCCAGGTGAAATTTAGCTTGAATCAAATCTCCATGCCGCCTGATTAAAATGACAGTCAGTTCGCCGTCTGTCAACAATAACTCTTCCGGTATGATCATCTGATATGAGTTTAACTTATGAGCGTGTTCAATCCCCCCTTTTCTCAGTATAACCATTCCCACATCACTAAAGGTAAGTACTGGTGATTGTAACTTGATTGACCCTTGCTTAGCGTTATGAATTTTTTCATTAGCCACCTGTAACATTTTTCTACCATGAAGTTGAGTTTCATCTGAATCGTCTTCCCCTGATATCTGAATGATGTAAGAAGGAAGTGTTGCTAAACACTTTCTGTATGATATAGTTGGAGCATTATCGACATTTTTACCCTGAACTTGACTTCGAACCAAAATATTTGCCTTGAAAGTTTTGCAATAGCACTCCGAATCTTCTATGCATTTGTTTTGCTGACAGAAAAGAAAGTCCCCACTGCACAATGAGTCTTTGCTGCATGCACAGCGAGTCGTGTTTTCATGCAAGCATTCAAAAACCATTCTTGAACCGTTTTCGTTCTTCTCGTAGTGTGTCTCAAAAGAATTCGCCATAAACAGTGTGTTGTCGTTCAGAATCAGCCGGCTAACCCATCCAGTAAAGCAGGTTGAACAAATTTTTGTAATTCCACAGTAATCTTCTGGCATCTCGAGATTACTCGGTTTCTTGAAAAATCTGCAGTCTTTGTATCCTGATTCCCAAATACATAGCTCAACCGAATTAACATGGTGAGTTGCGAATGCTCGACTTACTTCTTCCCATCCATACTGTGTGTGTGTAGCTTTAACATTCCAAAACAGTGTCAGAAGAAATAATGCTGTCAATACTGCATCACTCCTTGGTTTACCTGTAAAGTATGAGAGACTCGGATAAGTTTTCCGTCTCTGCAAACATGTTTTTCCCCCTTTCCCCCCTGTGTGTTGTGTAAAGAAAAATTTCTTTTAATTGTGCCCTGATTTTCGTTTCATGATTGCTCTTAAAGCTGAAGCTGACAAGACTAGGCGATTCCACCATCCTAATCTATCTTTAGTAGTTTCGGACTTACTGGACTCGCTATCGTCCTGACAGTTATCAGTGTCCCCGAGTTCAGTCTCCCCTGACTCATCCTTGTTTATGTCCTCACGACCTGTTCCCTCACTTTCTGTTTCCCCTAATTCTGACCCATACGTTTGAGATGCTCTGTCAACACTTTCCTCTTTATTTCCATAAAGAAGCTGGAAACCATTATCTTCCATTTCTGAAGTTGCACTTGAGCTTGACTCAGAGGATTCGCTTGACTGGGACTGGTCTGAAGATGGCCCTAAAACTGCGCCTTCTGTGTCTTGGTCTGATTCCATGACGTCTTCCGGTTTCAGTCTTATTGACGGCTTGCTTTTCTTAGCTGGCCTAGTGGCTTTCTTTTTCAGCCTAACGAGCTTTGTTGCATGCTGTTTAGGCAATTTAATTGCCTTCACTGCTTCAACCACAGCTGGAGGTTCAGAGTCTGAGCCTTTGTGACTTGCATCCTCTTCCCACGACTCTTCAGATGAACTGATTAAGATCTCTTCAGGCTCAACCGTGCTGGCTGTCCATGACTTTAATCTTTTCGTGATTTCATCCAAAAATTGCTGTTGCTCTTCAGTCCTGTTACTACGTGTGTTTGTCCCTTGCGTCTTCACACTCTGCGCCCTTTTAGTGTTAGAAGTTGACATCCCACTTGGTCCTGGTTGATTTAAATCCGTTTGAGTTAATGTTCTGTTCCCACGGCGATCTGTTGAATTACAGCTTCTTGCTCTAGACTGAGCAGTTTTCTGTGTTGTTCTGCTTTCTCTTTCTGTACGTGTTGTTTCTTTAGAAGTAGATTGAGTGGTGCTTCCCAAATTTGCTGTCCTGGTCTGTTTTGGTTTCAATGGGTTAGTCGCATACCTTGCAGGTGTTTTAATTAATGTTGCATCCCTTAATCCCTGTCTTCTGATTATCCTAGGGTTTGTCACCTGTGCTCTCGGCAAATTGATTGGAGATTGCCTTCCTGATTGATTAGGAGTGAGCTGGGCTTGCCGTCCATCTGCGTCACTCTGCTCTGAACTTGAATCTGATAAGGAGTCGACTTCCTGAGCTTTTCTTGCGTCCCTTCCTGTTGGCTTGGCTTTCTTCTTGCTAGGTTTGCTGCTCTTTTCCTTGGCTTGTTGTTTCCTTTCTGGCCGAAATTTTAATTTAATAGTTGTTGCTTTCTTTGTTTTTCTTGGCTGTTCAAGAAATGGTTCTCTGTCTCGAGTTGTTTCTGTGTCAGATCCCATTTCTCCCATTCCATAGGGGTCTTGCATGTTCTTTCCTGCTGCTGCATGAGATTCATCAGAACTCTCACTGCTGGTCTCTGAATCATCTTCCGACGGAAGTTGAGGGAACGGCTCAGTGGTAAAATAGCGTTTTAATCTATTTTCGTGTACCACCTGAATCTTACCCTTCTTACTCATGAGCTGTATCTCATAGTTGACTGGGCTTACCTTTCGCAAAATGCGATAGGGGCCTGTCCACAAATGAGCTAGTTTGCGTGTGTTTCCCTTCTTGACCTTAGGAGTGTGTAACATAACCAAGTCTGCAACTTTAAGTTTCTTGTCTTTTGACTTTAGTTTACTTTTGGACACCTGTCTGTCCGTGGCTTCTTTAATATTTTCTCTAGCAAAATCAAAAGCAGCCTGCATCCTCACGGTAATTTCGCTTGCGTAATTGTCCAAGTCGTAATGCCTTCTTCTTGGTTCATTGAGCAGATCTAGTGGCAGATTTGGATCGCAGCCGTACATAAGGTAATGACTGCTCTCTCCCGTCGTCCCATTTGTTGCGTTCCTCATAGCAAACAAAGCCCAATTAACCCATTCGTCCCATCCTTGCTGATCATTGTGACTAAGGTAGGACAACATTTTTGTTAGTATACCATTCTGTCTTTCGACCAACCCGTTTGACTGTGGATGATAAGCCGTTGTAGTTGACCGATTTATACCAAGTTTGGCACAGACTTCCCGAAAGAGCTCCGATACGAACTGGGATCCTCTGTCAGAAACGATCGATTTTACTAGGCCGTACCTAGGGAACAAATTTTCGCACAGTGTTCTGGCAGTTTCTTCCGCTGACTGAGTCTTCATGGGCCATGCTTCGGTGAACCTAGTTAGTGCATCCACACACACCAACAGGTAACGATTACCCTTTCTTGATACGGTTAAGGGCCCCACCAAATCGACGTTTATTCTCTCCCATGGCCTACTTACATCTGGCATTGGTTGTAAGGCTGCTTTACCCTTTGGATTGCGTTTTCCCTGACACTCATGACAAGCCTGAAAGTACACCCAAGTGTCAGCTCTGCTTCCTGGCCAATAATATTTTCTATGAATTTGCTCCAAAAGTTTGCCATATCCCAGGTGATTTCCAAAACGTCCAGTATGTAGTTCATCTAGCAGTTGCTGTCTGAGTGTTGCAGGCACAAACAGTTGATCAAATATCCTCTCATCTTCTCTCTTGTCTTTAGGCAATACCTGCCTGTATAGCAGTCCGTTTTCTGGGCTAAGGTAAAACTGATCAATGGGAATTGAAGACAACTTCTTAGCATCACAAGGCTCTCCCTTCAGATGTTTGGTTAGAGCTTCTGCTAGTCCGTCCTTCATCTGCTGTTGTTTTAGCTTCTTCACAGTCCACCCTTTAACCTTCAACTCATTCACTGCTACTTCGTTGATTGATGGTAATCCCATATTTTCTAGAGAAGTGTCACTTGATGTATCTTCAGTGTCATCCGGCGGATATCTACTCAAAGGATCTGATCTGTTTGTGGCCCCCTTTCTGTATTCAATGTCGAATTCGTACGATTGAAGTGCCATCTGCCACCTCACTATCATTGGCTCTTGGTGTCTCTTGTGCAAAAGATATTTTAAAGGTTGACAATCCGTTATGAGCGTGAAACGTCTATTTGTAAGATAGTAACTAAAAGATTTAACTGCAAACAAGATTCCCAATGCTTCTTTCTTCAAAATGTCGTACGAAATTTCACTGTCTTTTAATTTTCTTGATGCGTAAGCTACCGGATGTCTCCGTCCGTCAATCCTTTGTTCCAATATGGCCCCCAACGCATAATTCGACGAGTCACAAGAAACTAGAAACCTGTTGTTGTAATCTGGAATGATAAGCGTTGGCGATGTTGTAAGTTCTGTCTTCAATTTGTCAAATGCTTCCTGACACTGTGGTGTCCACTCAAATGGCACGTCATTCCTAGTTAAGTTGGTCAGTGGAGCTCCTATTTTTGCTGCGTTTTTGATGAATCTCCGATAGTAATTCGTTAACCCTATAAATGCCCGAACGTCTTTCCTTGTTTGTGGTCTTGGAAACTGCTTAACTGCCTTAATTTTGGCTTCACCTGGCGACACCTGTCCCTCTCCAATCACATGTCCCAGAAATTTCACCTTTGTTAGACACAAATCACACTTTGAAGGTTTCAAGGTGAGTCCTGCCTTGATTAGTCTCTGGAAAACTGCCTGTAAGTCCTCTAAATGTTGGTCGTAGGAATCTGACATCACCAAAATGTCATCCACAAAACACACAACCTTAGAATCTCTGATTAGATCTCTTAACGCATGTATGACTGTGGACGAGAAAAAACTAGGTGAAAGGTTAAGGCCAAAGGGCAAATAATTGTATGTGTACTGTCCCGCTATTCTGCCTCCACATGAAAATGCCAGGTACGGTTGGCTTTCTGGGTCCACCGCACACTGATAAAATCCTGAAAACAGATCGAGAGTTGAATAGACCTTGCTGCCTCCCATGGATTGTATCAAAGTTGCTATCTCAGGTACCGGAAGTCGAGGTACGAAAAGCTTAGAATTAAGCGCGCGAAAGTCAGTGCACAAACGTAGTCCCCCATCCTTTTTAGCCACCACCAAGGTAGGTGCACAGTAAGGGCTTATGCACTCTCTAATAATCCCTGCACCAATCAGTTCATCCAGCTGTTTCTGTACTTCTTGCTCCAAGCTTTGTGGAATTCTGTATGGTCTCCGATATACAGGTTCATTGTCCCTTAGTTGCAATTTAACTGGCGGAGCCACTGATCTCCCTATCTCGGACAAATCTGATGAGAAAGCGTTGGAATGTTGTCTCAAAATGTTTTCTACTTTCTTCCGGTAAGTTGGATCCAAATGACTCAGCCTGAACAACGACAAGTCCAGTGGTTTCCTGTCTTGAGTTGCTGGCGGATTTATCAGCTGGCCTCTCGTCACTTCCTGTGAGGTTCCAACCACCGCGCCTGGCCTAAACTTCCTTGGTTGGTTGCTGTTGTTTGTTAAAATGGATCTGGATAATTTCTCTTCTGTGCTGAGGGCCAAAATGCTCATCAGCTGAACAGGATGTTTCGGATTTTGATTAGGTTCAAGAAGCAAAAGAATACCTGGCTCTTGTCCATTTAAACGTACTGTGACTTCCTTGCTGCTCTTTGGTGGAACAATAACTGACTCCATTAATTGCACTGTTGCTATGGTAACCTTTGTTTTTTCCCTGACTGTTAGCCTTGTTGTGCACACACAGGACGTCCGTCCCAATTCCTGAATAGTGATCCCGTGTAGAGGTGAATGTAGCACTCTCTCATGAACTAAGTGGTTTAATCTTAATTTGCGTAAAGCTGTGATCCCCAAAATAACGTCATGATCTGCTGAAAGTGGAGTTTCCGGCACGTAGAATGGAAGTCTGAACTTCTTCCCACCCAATCCAATATCAACCATGTATCTTCCTTCTAACTGAAAAGGTTCGTCGGAGACTGTTCTGGCAGAAATCGGTGTTGGCACGTACTGAATCTTCCCTTCCATTTCCCTCCATAATTCCTCAAAAAGTGGCCTTGTAAGCAAATTTATTGCACTTCCTGTGTCAATTAAAGTTCTTCTATCCTTCCCATTAAAATTAGAAACTATAATGGGTAAGCTACTAATGCCGTTAGAGAAGTGGCTTGCTTCTCCTACAGTTGAACACGTTGCACACGTATATGTGGGAACCTGAGAATCTTGATAATTGGCTCGTCCGGGTGGTTCCCGCATTAAGGACGGCCCGAAAAGTTTCCCTGGTTTCTAGGCTGAAAATTGTTTCGGTAGTTGTTCCCGTTTCCCCTGTAGTTCCCTTGATTCTGAAAATTGCCGTAGGTGTTTCCCTGATTGTAGCTCCCGTTACCCATGTCTGCATTGTTGTTGTTCCCCCATTGTTGCCGAAAGTCTTGTTCAGGAGGTCTGTTGTTCCCTTGGTTGTAGCTCCCATAGTTCATTTCCGCACTGTTGTTTCCCCATTGTTGACGAAAATCTGGTTCTGGTGGTCTGTTGTTCCACTGCCTTGGCCACTGCGTCCTCGGGTTAGGCTCTCTGTCTCCCCCTCCTTGTCTTGTACTGTATTGGTTCTGGTAGCCCATCTGCATGTTACCTCTAGGCTGTCCCCTTCCATAGCCTTGCCCTTGAAAATTTTGCTGTGACTGGTTGTTCCCTGGCCCTCTCCAACTATTTGCGTTGTTAAAAGCCTGCCGCTTTCTGCATTCCCTGTACAGGTGAGACGGTGAGTTGCAGAAAAAGCACCTCATCAGGTTTGGAGTTCCTGGGTGACCCTGGCCCATTCCTGTTTGTTGGACTTGCTGTGCTTGCATTTGCGGCTGTGCAATAGGTGCAGAAACACCCTGAACTTCATTAGTCTGCACTGTTTGGGCAGGCAATGGCTGTACAGCCGACACACCTTTGGCTTCATTCTTTAAATCCCTCTCAATTTTTGAGATTCTGGCTAGCACACCCCTTAAAGCATCGTCTTCTTCTTCCCTGGCTTCGACTTTGGCTGTTTTCACCTTCCTGGTTGGGCCCAAATTCATCATGGTTAACGCGTTCTCCTCTAAAATGGCTTGCTCTAGCGCTGATGTGAGATTCGTGGGATTAAGACTCAATAAATGCCTTCTAATTTCGGGTATGGTTGCACCACAGAATTGCCCCAACACGATGGCTTCATGTGCTCTTTGGGCTGCGAGTCTGTACGCCGCCTGCTGGTCTGCTGTCTGCCCCGGAGGTGGAATAGAGGTGGATCTCAATATCTCTCTACCTTCCCTTCGTATCCGATCAGCGAAGCTTCGCACATCCTCAGTTGGCTCTTGTTGCACCATACGAAACTGGTTCAAAAGTATGGATAAAGGTTTCTCAGGCCTAAATCGTGCCCTTAAGGCTGCTTCAAACTCGTCGACAGTCTTTAAATCTTTTAGCGCAGGTGTGTCCCGAAAATATTCCGCTGCTGGTCCTCTTAATTTTGCCTTTAAAATAGTAATCTTAAATGCTTCATCCTCGAATTTACCTATGTGTGCTGAGCTGTTCGCTGCACTAATGAAGTCTTCTAAGCTCGAATCCGTCCCCTTTTCAATACCCGAATATGTTGGAATGAGATTTAGATAGCCCGAGATATTTGGAGTAGCCATTTTGTTTTAAAAACAGAATGTGAACGCACAAAAAAAATTTGCTTATGGCAACGCTGCTTCAAATGTAGTAACTATAGATACTACCTATCTAGCCTGGTCTGCCGCCGATAAGATTATCTCCCTTTCTTGAGGCGTATTGTTCCCACTGCACCTTGCGTCTTACTACACTACCAGTCGGTTCTTGCCGCAAATTGGGGTTGTAGTCCCTCTTTGGTCTGGCTG